>MKEJ01028022.1:0-19216 GCA_001753735.1 Embelia ribes
ATAACATGACTTATTCTGGTTACATATGTAAAGCATTTGAGACATATCACTTGCCTCATCGGCATTGCATTCATGCATTGAAATATTGCATTTTGAGTATCGGGTTTCGAGTCAAGACATCAGGTTTGAGTTTTGTATCAGGACAAAGTATCGAATTTCTAAAATTATGGGGAGCAATAGGGGTCATACAGTCCCACCGTGAAAGGCGAAAAACCAGGCCTGAGATATCCATTATAGGCGCTTGATATGGGTGTGCCACAATGAAGGCGTTGGCAGCATCAAATATTTAGGGGACGTGCCATTACGTTTTCTAAACTTCTAGTCGATACTCATCCTGAGACAAATTCGAGTTATTATATCAAGTTATCATATTGAGTCGAGTTAGGATTACATCGAGTATCGAGTCGAGTCATGGACACAAATATCATATCGATACATATATGTATTCGAATTTCGAGACATTGCTTCATCAAGCATTTCTATATTCGAGTTTCTAGATATTACCTTGATAAGCATTCTTTATTCGAGCTTCATAATGGAAATCTATAATTAATTTTATCATGTTATATTGTGTGCTTTGCAGAGTAACATTATATGATGTTATATTTATGTTTCATATAATATTGGCCTCTTGATCATCGTTTGGAAACTTGATTAACCTTATACATTTTCATTTCATTTCTTTCTACTGGACTTGTTTTGTAGGTGAGTATTTGGGGGCAAACGAGTAGTAGGAGCTTACGAGAATGTATATAGTTGGCTCTACTTTCATAATATGATTGTAGTATAGTTATATTTTGATGCACTTTGTTGTATTCGAGCAAAGGCATAAGTATGATCCCGTCTTATACGTGGGGCGAGAACATACATATATCTTCTATGATAGCTCTTTTGTTTGGCAGGTAGCTTATGTTGTATTATATTGTAAATATAGATGTTTACTTACTACATTATATATATATATATATATATATCTTTTTCTGGAAATGGTGCTGGTCATTCTACTTTCTTTTGTAGCATAGATTTACTTTTCAATTTTATATTGGTTTGCTGTAAATGTGAGTAGCAACGTTCTACAGTGGCAGATTAATTATGAAGAGATTCGCTTTGTCGCATTCATTTCATTTTGTTATGTTCCTATTATTTTACAGTAGTTTATCTCATGTTCTATCATATAACTCACGTCCCCGAGGCATGGGACTCCAGGACGTGACATGGTAAAAATGTGAAACTTTTTGCTTTTTAACAGAAATAATAACTAGTATTTCCTCGATGATTTATATCTCTTGAGAGGTACTTGCATCAGTGTAATATAATTTTACAGACAAGAACCCATGATCTCCTAAACTAAAATCATGATGGCCTATTGTCACAAATGGTCCGCATCTAATCATTGATCGTCCTAAAAGTCCTAGCTATTTGTAAATGGGCCATATCAAATATGTAACAGAATAGTGGTATTTAGGAACATACAAAGATATTTTTGCATGAAAATCACAATACATGGCATGGAATTGGGCCAATTTCTATCACCCACAAATGTCACCGTAAGAAATACTACCGTCATTTGCCGCTCATACTTAGGAATGCATTAGGAGTAAAAAAAAAAACCATATAAAAGCCTCACGAAAAGGCATTTAATTGCAGGAATGTACGATGATTCACTTGCTATGGGTGCTCTTGGACCTCATCAAACTGTTGGGATGAAAAAATCAAATAAACTAAAATAAAGACTCCAAATTTAACATGGTACGGCCAATTGTGTCTGCGTCCATGAAGATGGAATAAAATTTATTAAAAATCACTCAAAAAGGGGTATAAATTTCTTACACAATTTTTGTCACTCACCTCATAAATCTAACAGCTTATTTTCTTCTTCTTCTTCTTCTTCTTCTTTTTTTTAGCTGCTTTTGGTGTGATTTGTTACTTCAAATTTACACCTATTTATATGCTAAGTTAGGCATGAATCATGCCATCCTCACACCACATGAAACCATGCATTTTACCAACAAGGTGGAATTTTAAGCTTCATTAATGATGACATTACACCAACAATTTTCCCCCTCCACACCAAGCGAGAAGAATGCATCTATTAGCGATCAGTTTGAAAATATTTAATATCACCAACATTAGATAACTCTTCAGAATCTTGTGGCAGAGATACTCACTCCCCCTACTCACTATTATCATCATCTTCCAACATCCAAAAACCATTTGTTGGTATCACCCCCCTTACAGGAGCTCCAACACATCGGATTTCAATTGATCTTTTATTCCCGATATTCAATCAACTCGTCATATTGATTCTTTATTCCCAAGCTCCAATTACTCACAATACTGGTTTTTTTTTAATCTCCGAGCTCCAATAACTCACAAAATCATCAGTCATCAGGCACAATCTCCCAAGATAGTTACCAGAGTCAAACCATCTTCATCTGCTAACTGTTTGCTTGACTCGCCTTGGTCACATTTCCTCTGCCCATGGTACTTTTGAACATGGCCTCATTTGCCACAATAGTAACACTTCTTATCACTGCCTCCGCCTCCATTTTCGTTTCTTCATCTACCATTATCTTATTGCTTTCCTTCAGTAACAAAAGTATCAGAATGATTTGCTCCAAACTCTTTTCTTCTATTCTCTTTACTGAATAGGACATCTTTTGTTATTTCTAGGGTAAGCGTTTGCTGAGAGAGACTACTAGCGTCTCCCAGTTGTCTGGTAAGGAGCTGAGAAGTAATAAGGCTTGTACTTTATCTCCAAGTCGCAAGTCCACAGCTACGAGTTCATTCACCAATTTCTGCAAATCACTAGTATGAACAGCAACAGAGACACCATCCTTCAATTTCTGGTTAATAAGGTGTCTCACCATTAACTCCTTATTGCGAGCAATCTTCGCTTGAAATATTTTTTCCAGCTTCGTCCAAAGCACGTATGCGTTGGTCTCTTGTGCGACGTGATGAAAGACGCTATTATCAATCCACTGTCAAATCTGACCAATAGCCTTTATGTGTTTTTTCTTCCAAACACTTGCAAGGACATCATCCGGATTTTTTCCTTCTTCTTCGGTAGGATCGTACAAATCCTCACAATTGATAAGATCTTTCATTCGAGGCTTCCATAATGGATAATTGGTGGCAATCAACTTAATCATCGCACCTGAATAAGAATCCTCCATTAATTCTCAGAATTCTTTGCCCAAAATATACCAAACTATATTTTCATAGCGGAATCACGAAAAGTAAAGGTCACTGTTGTGATCAAAACGGTCGAAAATCTTGAAAATGCTTCTTGAATGGCAAAAAGCAGAGTTAAAATGAGTCGGAATTGTCGAACAACTGAAAGAAAATATTCCCTAACGGGAAGGGAATATTCTGTGAACGGAAATGGAATATTCCGTCTACTGACGTGGCACTCGAATTGGTCTCAGGTCGGTTTGACTCAGTTAACAGTCAAAGGTCAGCGATCAATGGGTTAAAGGTTTGACCAATCAATGGCCACCACTTTGGTTCACAGTCGCGGGTCACTGTTATAACCAGTTCAGGTCACGGGTCATTGGTTCAACCAAGTTTGGTCCACGGGTCACTGGTTCATACCAGCCTGGCGCGTGCAACAACTTTGACCAGCACGTGTGGTCCACCCCAAACTCCAATTGACTTGATTTTTGCATCAAAATTCTCGATTTGGAATGGAGAATCCAAATATATGCTCACATACAAATTTCGAACAAAGTTTAAAATTCACAATGGAGTAACAATTGAAAAATTCGGTCAATCCCGGCTTTTTCGGAAAAGTTGGTTTGCAAAAAATTAGACAAGCAAAAATAACGATACTAAATTTAACGTGGTTCGACCAACTGTGCATACGTCAACGGTCAGGAGATAAAATTCACTAAGAATCTCTCAAAGAGTGATACAAAAATATTCTCACACAATATTTTGTAACCTCATCAACTCTCACACATACAGAAAAAAAACAAAACTCGGAGAAGAACAAACAATATTCTCTCTTACTCACTGTTTTTCCCTTTTTGTATTTTTTTTATATTGCACACATGCATACATATTAATACTAAAAATAAGGCATGAATCATGCCCAATATTGCAACGTGAAACCACCAGTTTTGGTATGAATTAAGATTTGTGGGTCTATAAGTGAAATCATCTCAGCTAAAATGTCACTACATCCATCCATAAAAGATTCATCTAAATATTGACTTTCGGGAATTAAAATATATATATATATATATATATAATAATAATAGATAGATAGATAGAGAAATTAATTTTACAATTAATTTTTCAAAAATATTCTCATTAATTAAGATAGATTATCTTGAGATTGTAAAACATGACACTAAATAAGAACATATTAATTTAATTTTCTCTACAACTTTTTTAATAAAGGAAACTGACTTAGACTTTAGGACAAAAAAAAAAGTGAACTTACGTGATGGAAACGGAGAGAGTACAATGTAAAAAAGAGAGAGATTATATTATTTATTGTAGCACAGGATGCTTATCTGGTGGAGTATATATTATGTGCTTCCATTCTCCTGATGGAATTATCACCTTATGAAATGCTTATTTTGAAGAACATGCTCTGTCAAATCAAATCCTGGGGCTTAGACTAAGAAACTCTAGTGGTCTAGCTGCTTGGAAAAAAAAAAAAAACTAAAGTACCCTCACTAATATTATTCCATTGTGAGTAATTGATAGATATATTTAAAAAATATAAAAATAATTAATAAAAGAGATAATTTTTTATCAATTTTTATCATTGAAATTATAAAAATATCACTTATTTAGGAACTTCTTTGTTATGTTTAAAGATCACTCAAAAAAATATAAAGGGAATATATCTTGCATATCCACGTGTGTTATACATATAAGTTTATATTTTCTTATATATATAAAAATTGTTCCCTCAAATTATATTGTCTCTAATCACAATATTGGTCGACATAATTATTTGACATATGTCACACTAAATTAGGAATTTAAAATAATAAAATTTACCATAATAAAATTATTAAAATTATATACATATATATATAAATTTACCATAACAAAATTATTAAACCTAAATTTCCCATAAGATCACGTATAGCCCAAAATATACATATATATCTCTACATAACTGGATCATAACTTATAATGATAGAAATTATTATAATTATATTTAAGAATCAAAATATTTTTAAGAAATAAATATTTTTATAAATTTATTCCTACCAATCTAAGATTCCCTATAAGTTTTAAAAATATTATCATAATCAATATTAATTTTTGAAAATAATATTTTTACATACCTAAAATTAACTTAAATTGATATTAATTATTCAGAAAAATATTTCATGGTATATATAGAGAGAGAGATATATCAACTTAACATTGGTATAAATTATTACAATTAAATTTTCTAAAAGATTACTCACAACCCAAGATATACACGTATGTCTCTGTGTAACTATCTAGTAAACTTCTTACAAAGAAATTATTAAAATTATATTTAAGAATAAAAATATTTCTAGAAAATATTTTTATAAATTGATTCCTATCAATTTAAGATTCTTAAAAAATTTTAAAATATTATCATAATCGATATTGTTGTTTTAAATTATTTTCATAATAAAATTTTCACATATGTAAAATTAATCTAAATAAGCATTAATTTTTATTTATTTATTTGTAAAAACATTATCATATTATAAATCCTATAGAATCCGATCTTTGTATAAATAACTGGATAAAAAAAGAAAAAACATAAGATGTTATAAACAAAAAAAATATAATTTTATAAAATAATTAAAATTAAAATGATATAAAATATAATAGACACAACGGGCGTATAGTGTGAACTGCAATCTAGTATATATAATTAAAAGAAAAAAAAAAACTATACTAGGTAAGTCGCCAAAGAATCAACATGTATTGGCATGATAGGTATGCTGCATTCGTATGCCCAAGTATATTAGTATATATATTTTTAATGTTTTTAAGATTAATAATGTAAGTACTAAATACGTAGAAAGATTGTACAAGTAACAAAATGACTAGACCATTGAATTGATTTTTATCTTAAAAATCCGGACGACATAATGTTAGCACGTATGACATCTACGTTTGCTTTTAAACATATCAGTATTTTACTTTTAAATATCTATACACTTGACGAACATGCAAAAGTTTTTTTATTAGTGCTTCGCAAAATCAATTTTCTTTTCCCCTTTCTATGAAAAGTTAGTTCACCCCACTAGGCTTTGCTTGTATTTCTCGCAATAAGGCAATTAAGAGTTTAACTACAATAATTTCTTGACTTTTTTTCACCCATTAGATATTTAACCATGATATATTATTCCATTCATTCACAAATAATAGGCTACATTTTTAATTCACAATGTACAAAAATAATTAGATATTTCACTAATTAGAACAAAATAAAATAGGCCCATTCATATTGAATTTTGAAAATAGCATGAGTCCTTCTAATTTGAATTTTAGAAGATAAACAGCACAAATGGATAGCTCTCAAATTTTCAATCTATAAATTTATATTGTTACCTAAAAATACATATCAAGTCAACATCAAATAATTTTTGAACGGACTGAGTACATGGGCACATATTCATACACCAAATAGGCCAAAATCCTTATTAATGCATCAATTTTGGCATAAAATCTAATTAGTACACAAACATAAGGTATTCTTTAATTAGTATACCAACCTAAAGATCTTGTTCCAACTTATATTTGGCACCGTTAAATATTTTCAAAAAAAATCCTAAACTATTATTGGATTTAATAGATACCATAACGCTGAGTATAATTTGAAACAAAAACTTTAAATTGGTGTATTAATTGGAGAATATTTTAGTTTGATGTGCTAATCGGATGCTAATAAAAATTTTGGCCCCACCAAATGTATCTATGACCAAACGATTGCTTACTCTTGAAGAGAAAATTATTGTTTTCTTTCCATTAGCTATAGTTTTCCTTTCTCCCTATGCATCACTCTAAAAAAAGCCTTGTTGATAGACCAAAAATGAGGTATAAAGATGCAAAAAGTCACTTTCAGATTATTCCTTCGGAACTCCTGAACTAAATGCGCACAAAAGCCCTTTCTTTTTAATATAAAGCTATAAATAACTTTTATTCTGGATTTTGTCCGAGAACCTAAAATGTCCCACCAGAATAACCAAGCCAAATATTCTAATGATATTATTATTGTATCCTCAAAATATTTTAGCTTATTTTGATACAATACCAAGCATATACTGATATTACACGGAAGTATATAGGAAAAAACAAAAAGGACAGAAAAAAGGAATTGAAGAAAAGTCATCCACAAGTGTTTTGGTACATTGACTAATATAACAAACTAAAACAGAACGACAATCTTGAATTACAAGTCGTCATTATTCCAACGACATAATTATATCAAATTATTGATATTCTTTACTGTATTATTTTGCAAATTTTTACTTGGTTACCATACTTTTCATTGCAAAAAATACACCTCTTCAATTTTTGGAAAGTATAAATTTGGTCCCTAAAATAGATAGTCGATTAATGCCTTCAAGGGATTAAGGGCAAAAATATTGCGAACAACTAAATCTTATAAACCCTATAAAACGTGGTCATCGTCGTCATCATTCAAGTATTGTAAAGGATAGGCTACATGAAACAAAATAAAACATCACGTCAGATCGTTGACGTAAATTTTTCGATACCACTCATTCCTATCGAAAGTCATTTTCGATAGGATTTATCATCATTATCATCATAAACCCTATCAAACATTTAGATTAATTTAACGTTAACCAAAAAATAATCTTAATGGGATTAGTAGCTTTAGTAACAACCTAGCAATTATCCTAAGGCAAGCGTATGCAAACCACACTGACCACTTTATGCGAACCACACTAACCAAAAAATAATCTCAAAACCATTACATATTTCACAACACCGTAAAATTCTAACTAATGTAATTAATCACACTAACGACTAAAATTAATTCGCTATGATCAGTAATATGAATGATACAAGGCCCAATGTGAATATATTATTTTAAAATTGTTCTCTTCCACACATTTTATACAAGAAGAATAAATATTTTCAGAAAAATAAAAACAGGAAGAGAAGTCAATAAATTTAGGGAGAGAAATTCATGCTCCTCATAAAAAAATAAATTATGTGATTTACTCTTAAATATCCATGTAATCGATATCCTCCTCAAATTGAACTGTTTGTGAATGTGTCATGCATTTGAATCAATCATTTGAAAAATGCAAGAGTATGGTCTATATTATTTCTTAAGTAGCCGAAAGCTAAGTCCTTAATTATTATAACCACTACATAACAAAAATTAATAACATCAAAACATAATAAAGTGAAGTTATGTGAGTACCATATGAACAGCAATATTTATGTCTACTTTATATATCCTCTTGTGCAAAAAGGATAAATAATGAGAAAAATAACTTAGAAGGAGCATGCGCGTTGGTATAGCATGCATAACATTCTTTTGAGTACTAATAGTTGAAAAGAAAGGCAAAAGCTTTTGAGCTTGTTCAAGTGCAAAAGAAGAAAATAAAGTGAAAGCTACAAAAAAAAAAGGAGAAATAATAATAAAACTAGGAAAATTATTCAAGCACCGACAATCATGCAATAAATTTGTATCAGTATTGATGCCATTAGATCTTGTGCGTTGATCTTGTTCTGAACAAAGTTCGATACACATAATGTAAGAATGAAGGTGTTATATAACTTCATGATTTTCTACACGTGTATCATAACTGAAAATAAAAAATACCTCTCGTAATTGGTTGAAGATTGCTAGTAAGCAAAATCTCTATTTCCTAATTTTCTTTCTACTTTGTTCCTTTAGAAATTTCTTTAAACACGAAACTATCTTTATCGATAAGTCCTTATATACGTTAAGGCAACATTTACTTAGTGCTTTTATTTGCCATTGAATGCGACATTAACAAAAGATGAGACAACCAAAACCCAACTACCATTCACAAAAAGGTGCAATTAAACTAAACTAAATGTGCTTAAGGAAGGGAGAAATAAACCCTTATGTAGTGAAAATTCTTATCCGAACAAAGGTTACAAGCTTGATACAATTGGCACTATTGGTCCATAGAAGAAGAAATTAAGATAAGCCCATTTAAATTCTTAATGGGTCAAATTACTATTAGCATAGAGCCCATAAGATCCACTAGTTTGAAACAACTGCCTTGGGCTATCCACCACCAGTGTAAAAATATTTTCTAAAAGCATTTAGTTCATTTCTTTTATTATTATTGTTTATTTTTTTGGTAAATAAAAATTCGAGGCAAGTAATTGTACCACAGCAAGTCTGGCCAGGACTTACAATGCTACCTACAGTTCGCCTACCAAGGTAACTACTAGCGTTGTAAGTTAAACCTAGGTAATTTTTGACAATGTTTTAGATTCTTACGCGCTCAACCAATCACCAACGAGCTTTTATTTTCTTATTATATGCAAATGAATAGTACTACATTTGTGCCGAAAGAAGGGTGAAATAAACCCGCACCATATGGTAATGTATTTATGTTGAGATGAAAACTTTTATCTCAACAAAGGTTACAAGTTTGATACAATTAACAAAATTAGTCCAAAGAAGAAACTGGGATCAGTCCATTTTAGAAGCCCTCTAGAAATTCTTATAGGCCGATATACTTTTTGTGTAAGGCCATGAACCCCATCATTTCAAAACAACCGTCTTGGTTTCGGTTACGTGCCAAAACGAATTACAGTCCCTTTTCTTTTCTATTAATAATTGATGATTAAACTACACATTCACATGTGCTATTTATCAAATTTTGATGATGTGAAAAAAATTACACCTATCATAAAATTTTGAACGAGCGGGAGTACTGGGAACCTAGATTTAATGTTTCTGTCCAAGCAACCAAAGTACTCGTAAAGAAAGCTAGGAAGAAGTTACACCGCAAACACAGTCACCGAGTTGCGGGGTGGGACGGAAATGCGATAGCATTATGCTTGTAATTCAAAAAAAATAAGAGCGAAAACAAAAAGCAAGAGTTGAAGTGAGAATTGGACACAGAAGAGTCATTAATACACAAAGAATTTGGTTGCCGTACATAAGTAGATTGCCCTAGTATCTCTGTTTTCCGCCTCTAGTATTTGGCTCCCAAATATCATTTTCAATCTGGAAATAAAAATGAAAATGAAATTTACTGTAGCGAATAAAGGGGATATTATCACATGATGTGAATGGAATAACTGAGAGTGATATCCTACTATCGGTACAGCTGTCACTGAAACCATTGATGAAAACATGACCCCCCATGCTTGGTTTTGCTTTCCCTTATAAAATATAGAGAGAAAGATATAATTAAAAGAGAAATCAAAAAATGCAGAAACAGCCCCATCTGGCCATTGGTATTTGAGTCAAATTCGAGCTGGACTTTTATTAAATTGAGCTTAAAAAATTTATAAGCAGTTTGGGAACTATTTGATTCTCAATATTAATTTTTATTTAGATTTCCTTCAACTTTTATGCAAAATTACTTAAACAAGACGTTTAATTTATAAGATGTTAAATATTAACGATATTTTAATTATTTTTAAGTAAATTTTAAATTTGAAATGATTAAAATATTTATGATACCTCAATAATTAATATTAAAAGAGGTAAAATAAATTTTTGATGAAACATTTTAGTATTTATTTTGAGATAAATTTTATTTACAATATTAATCACATGAAAGATATATATGCATATATATATATGTGTGTGTACAATACTATATATTATACTTATTTTGAGCAATTCGCAAACTTAACGAGTCGAGTTATTTTATGTTCAAGCTTGGCTCGCTAACACTATCGAGCTCAAAATTGAGCAGCTCATTTATTTTCAAGCCGAACATTTATCGAGACAAGCTCGAATAGCATGCGAGCAGCTTAGCTTATAACTAGCCCCAGTAATCGATAAGCTATGATATTGATGTCAGGGAAATTTATTGGAAAACATCTGGTTTCCTTGTTTTAGAAGAGGGGGGCTCTGACTTGAAATTTTTTATCTTATAATATGAGGCAAATTGTGAGTCACATAAATAAAATTTTATTATAAAAATTATAAAAATATTTTTGTAAATGTATAAAAAAAATTTATTTTATGTCGAATATTTTGCCTCCCATTAGTATTGGATAATAATAGTTTTAATGATAGTTTTAATGACCTTGAAGTGGTTTCTTTCTTACCTTTGGCTTTAGGAAATTATTTGTAAGCTCATTATGCGTACACTTTGTATTGTGGTTTTATTTATTTATTTATTTATTTTTCTTGAAAACTTTGCTTGTGGTTTAATTTATTAATTAATTTATTTTTCCTTGAAAACTTTGCGTTGTATGCCTATTGATTCTAGTTCTAATTTTTAACACAGAAAATTTATTAAAATCCCTCATGAGAAATTTCAACCGCACCAAGCATATAAATTAAGGGCTAAAAATTACCCCCAAAAAATAAAGATATAGAAAATGAAAACTACTTTGACGTAATTAGTGACTTAAAAAAAATATGTAAGCAGTTTTCTTTTTCTTTCATATATGAAAAAAAAGATTTATTATTATTACTTTTTTTAATCTTTTGCTTCAGGGGAAGGTTTGGTCAAGGAGACGGATGGTAGTGAACAACCGCCTATTAAGAAGCATGAGTTTAGGCTATAATTTGATAAAAATCTGAATATCATTTGATTGAGTAATTTTGAGTTGAGGATATTTATTTATTTGGCCTTAATAATTTAAAAATTATAAACTATTTGCATCTAATTTTTTTTTTTAAATTAAAAAAAATTATTTGATTAAAAACGATAATAAAAAAACAATAAATTAACTCTCTGACATGACTACAGAAATGGCCAATGCTGCAAAGCTGTTAATGCTGTCTAACTATATTTCTGGGCCAGTTAGATTGAGCCCACCCCACCAAAATAAATCTAATTTGGTGCAAATCTATTACTTTACAAAATTAGGTCCCCACATGCTTTGGTGTTATATGTTTGGGCAATAATGAAAATAAATTGTGCTCACGAGTTCTTTTCCTTGCTTCTCTCTCTCTTAAACAAAATAAATAAATAAATAAATAAATGAAATTTCTTGTTTGCTTTTTTAACGTAAAGCTTATATTTTTCTTAAAATTTGCGGTTAAATAAATCCAAAATACTATAATAGTTGTAATTGGAACCACCAAAGATTTAAGAAATTTAGCTACATATCCATTTATTAATAAATTAATAATCATTAATTTACAAGAATATTTTATTAGAGAACATGACTTATATTCATCAACTTATTAAATTAGAGTACATGAGTTAATTGACAAGGATATTATGGGAGAGTACAAGAATTAATTTACAAGGATATTATGGTAGAGTACATGAATTATATTAGAGTCACTTCATTGAATAATTGTTAGCTAATTACTGAATAATAAACTAAATGAGCCCTATAAATACAAAAAAAAATTGTTAGAAATATATTATTTTATACTTTATAAAGATTATTAATTTATAAGTCGGACCAAATAAGGACGAAACAATTTAACTACTCAAAATTGTTTTTTTTTTTTTTAAGTTAAAATTGATTATTATTTGACGTATGATATTTTTTAAATAATAAATACGAAAATCAGGACACCTAACCATTCTCAAAATTAAATAGCAGGAAACGTGGACAGGAGAAAGACACGCTGACTCGCAGAGATAATGGATAATCCGTGTTTGGCTGATCCGTTTATTTTTAAATATATAATTAAAATTAAAAAATATTTTTTTCTATAAAATTTAATTAAAAAACTAATTTAATATTAACTACTAATTTTAAATTTTAAAATAAAACTAATGATATTCATACCGATTACGCATACAACCTGAATTATGCGTTTCATAATTAGCCTCATCATCCTATTGTTATGGAGGAGATAATATGTGATGATGTGGCTAATTATGGATCATAAAAGTTGGTATAAATATCATTACTCATAAAATAAATACCCAAATGCGCCAGGCTAGATCATCACCTGGGGAGAAGAGTATCTAATAGTACTAGAAATAACTTTATAACCATAAAAATAATTTTTTTTAAATAAAATAAAAAAATTTATTACAAAATTTTGCTTTTAAAAATGAAAATATTACCATGAGTCGGACACCCTTCTCCCCATTACCCGCTGGCTAGTCACCTTATCCACTGGGACATATATACATATATGTAGGTACATTTATAACGAAATGTGAATTTACGGATAGAACATTAACTAATTTGTAAGTGCATGGGGAAGACAGGTATCACATGAACAAAAGTACCCACTTGCCACAACTGAGGGCTACAAATTTTCTCAATGATAACCAGACACTTCATTTCCGTGAATGAAATTAATAATAACTCTTAGTTTTTATTTTTTTTTAAGTTGAGGAACAAATAATGAAAGTAAAAAAATAAAAGTTTGGAAGGAGATGGACATGAGCGGGAGCATTAATAAATATTGAAATAATTTTCTACATCATATTTTGAATGAGATCCTCTACTGAAAATTTTAATGATTTAATATTAGTGCTATATCAATATTTTGTAAGGAAGGAAGTTCATTTTTTTCTTACATCATGTATGGAAACCTTTATTACTCCCAATTGATGAGAAGGAATTGTTCCTGCTTTGTAGTGACACTCATTTTACAATCTTCTACTCTCCCTCTGTATACATATTATTATACATTTTTTTTTTAAATTTGAAAATATAATGATTTAATATTTTAATTTAGTAAAAAAGTCAAATTTACTCTCATTTTATATTCAAAAATATAAATTTGCTATTTTTGTTATATTTAAATATTAAATTATTATAATTTAATTTTTTTTCAAAATACATGTTGTGCAATAATTTGTGGACTAGAGAGTACTAACTTCCTTTCCTAAAAAAGATATACATATTCAAAATTTAATATGCATGTTACGAATTTACTGTATTTTGTTAGAATTATAAATTTTTTAAAAGTAATGCCGGGTCCTAAGTTTTGCAAAAATAATAAGAAATAAATTATGTAGAAAAACAAATAGGCTCAAGGTTTGCACACCGAGGAATGATGGCAGCAACGTTTTCGTATATACAAGATAATAACAAACCAAACCACTAGAAAATAAGCGTATCTTTGAAAACTAAATAAACAACTAATCTAATCTGACCTTGAAATTTGGTTAGGTACAACAGCCTTGGCCTTATCTCCGGACAAGTCAACACCACCGGCCACATTAGCACTCAATGCCGTCATCGCTTACGTACCACCTCAAGCGAAAAGGCAAAGAAACAACTTGAAGCTTGCTCCATAAGATAACAAAGCGCGGAACTTGTAGTGGTTTAGTAAAAGCATCCGTAAGTTGATCGCGAAAAAAAATGAAGGGAATAGCCACCCACTCACGCACAAATTGAAAATCAATCTCGACTTGTTTAGTGCAAGCATGAAAAATCGGATTTTCATCAAGATACATAGCACCAACATTATCACAACACACAATATGGGTGGTGAGAAAAGAAGTATACCAAGCTCACAATAAAGAAATAGCATCCAAGTTATATCATATGTAACAGCAGCAATGGACCGATACTCAGCCTCGGAACCAGACCGAGCCATTGTAGCTTCCTTACGAGAACTCCAAGCAACCAAATTGGAACCAAAGAAAATAAAATGGCCAGCAGTGAAGCGATAGGCATTATAATCATCCGCCCTGTCTGCATCACAAAAAGTGTCAAAACATGAGAAGTCGAAGGTCAAAGCAACAACCCAAAGTGAACTGCGGCTTTTAGGTACCGAAGTACCCGTTTTACTGCTGACTAATGATTAGTTGTGGGCATATGCATAAATTGGCATACGGGCCTAGTAAAAGCAAGATAATTTAAAGCTCCAACAACACTCTGATAAAGAGACAAATCATCGAACAGATCACCTGAATCAAGAGCAAGGTCCACAGCGGTGGACATTGGTGACCCAATCGACTTGGCACGTAGCATATTGATCCGTGATAAAAGATTTAATATGTAGTGCTACTGAGTTAAGCATAGGTCATCCAAACTACGAAACGCCTCAATGCCTAGAAAATAACTAAGTTTGCTTAGAGACTTGACGGCGAATTCAGGGCTAGGGCAGCAATAAAACCTATAATATCGTCAATAGAAAAACCAGTTAAGGGAGTAAAACAAGCCGTACCGAAAGTATCGACCCAATAGTTAAGTGGCAAGGCACTATGTGCTAAAAGAATGTGGCCAGTCTCAACAACATGTCGATACTTTCATTCAACAATACCATTTTGTTGGTGAGTATAAGGACAAAGGTGAACAATACATTATGCCAAGTTTAATGTACGTAGGGAGCGAAATTTACCATCCCAATCAGTTTGTATTGCTTTAATCTCAGTATTAAAATGGCATTCAACATATTTTTGAAAAGTTGTGAACCCTTAATAAACATCCTATTTCAATATTAAAGGAAAAACCCATGTGTAATGTGAATAACGACTAACAACAGTCAAAATATAACAATACCCATTTATTGATAAAGAAGGTGACGATCCCCAAACATCCAAAAATAATAATTCAAACGGAACAGTAGAAACATATTCAAAAATAGAAAAAGGCAATTGATGACTCTTAGACTATTGGCACAGGCCACAAATAGTAGTGGTAGTTTTATTAAAACTAGGAAAATTAAATAGCGATAAAATAGAAGAAACAACTCTAGACGATACATGCCCAAGATGAGCATGCCAAACATAAAAAGGAGCACGTATGCCGACACAGTTTGAAAACTGAACGGGTTTGGATGATGGGCAAAAAGGGTAAAGGCCTTGTTTACATAGTCCTTGATGAAGAAGTCTCCTCGTTGCTTCGTCCTTAATACAAAAATAAGAGTTGTGAAACTCGAGATACACATTATGTTCCTAAGTAAACAGACTGATATAAATAAAATTCTTGCAAATTGATTATACATGTAGAACATCAAAAAGAGTAAATGCAATATTGGTTGCAGGTAACTGAGTTGAACCAATATTGGTAATTTGCAAACCTAAATTATCACCAATTTGAAGACAATCATTGCCAAAGCAGGAGTCAACCCCCAAGATATCTGAGATGATATGATGAGTGGCCATAGAATCATGGAACTATGTATCTGTTGGTGTGGTGGAACAGTAGCAGCAAAAGCACTCATTTGAGGGGAAGAGTCTTGATAGGCATGATCGAAATGATAAGGACACATAATAGCAGTGTTTCATGTCTCATGACACATTTGGCAAAAAGATGGATGGAAAGAATTACCCTGCAAGCCTCGGTTGTAGTTAGAGATCCCCTGGAACCCGAACCACAACCACTCGAGTAGAGGTCACAGGACTGGTCACAGCCATATGGCAGGGAGGAATAGGGCCGACCATTGGCTGGACTACGGTTGCCCCAGGGGGTGGTGCAGGTAGTCATATTGGCCAAGGGTGGAGCGAAGGCCAAGTTGAAATGTTGCTTCTCAAGATGTGTCTCGATGTTCAAGAGGTGCCCACACACCATGCGGAGTAACCCACCTTTATGAAAAGCGAAGAGATACCAGTCCCAACTTTATAGTTTTAGGCGTTATGCGATGACAAAGTACGTGGGCGAATTTTGAGTAGCTTGTGTTGTAATTGTGGCGTACGTAGGATTCATGACTCATCATAGCATTCATGAGTATTGTTTACTTTCTTTATTTATTGTAGCATGCTCATTCATGTCATATATACTGCGCAGTCTCCTTTTTATAATAGAGTTGATCGTCTAACCATATACTTTTCAAGTATTTCTTTATATGCATTGTTTTTTATGTATGGAGGCGAGCGTAGAGCATTCTTAGTTACTTGGATGCTCGAGTTGTACGAATTTTTGTTATGATAGTATAATGGAGATGGCGAAGTGTTGAAGTTATATTTTGTAGTTGGAGAAGTATAATGTATAATTTCTTTCTCATTTTTGCCAAACGTTTAGCTTGAAGTGGTGTATGTAAACTTGTCATTAAGTTGTTGTTTATATTTTATTTTTGTTGTTGGTGTTGGTTCTTTATTTAAGTTATAGTTGTGATGGTTACTTATATATATATTGCAGACATGCTACATGTATATTATGTTACGGATTACTTTAGTTAATGTGTAGTATCGCTTTATAGATGCGATTGTATTATGTTTATACGGCGAGAATGACATAGATGTAGTTGTTGTCTTTTCTCTTCTTTTCTTTATTTATCTCTCTTTTGTTTTATTTTCTTTTTCTCACATTCTCGTGTTCTCGGAATTTCGAGTGTGACACAATGAATAAATATAACTATAACTTGCATAATAATAATAAAATTTATTTAAAGTGAAAAATTTACTCGAATTTTCGGGACGTTATACCTTCCTCTTTAAACTATTTACTTATGGTTGATTATTTGAGGTGAACTTAATTTTTTTTTTATTTCATAAATCTAAATAACAAACTTTCATTTATCCCAATCCTGCTGAATACTCCTATATTAATTAGGATCTTTTTATACGCATATGATGATATATAAGTATAAATTACTAACTTATACTAACCAAGAATAAATTCCTTGTTAGCTTAACTCTATACTTTGCCTATAATTGCTAACATATATTATGGATCGTTACATATATTCTAGTTATTTCCCAATAAATAGGTAAAATTATTTTATTTATTCTAAAAATTGCAAGAAAAATAATTTCACAAGAAGTCGATATTTAGGAAGTATGGAATATGCACTAAATATGAAAATTAATAAAAAAAAATAGAATATTGAAAGTTATCCGATTTGCTGATTAAGGTTGTACGTTACTCTTCGATATTAATACTAGCCTATTTCATATGGTGATTGTTCAAGGGTATTTTAGAGATTAAATGGCTATATTTTGAAATTCTAGTTGATGTTCACTTTACCTTGAAAATTTCGGGTGTAAATTGAGATGGGCAACAAATCTTAAGGAGCCCCAAATTCCAAGTTGAGATTAGTTTCCAAAGTTGAGATTAGTTAATAGAGGGGTCAAAAGAGATCTACCTACAAAAATGTACATTTATTATGCACTTGCCACATCATTCTCTACTTGAGTTTTGAACTTGGACATAGCAAACTTACGAGAATAATATCAATTACTCACAAATATTTAATTCCTTTTACAAAAATCAAATCACTCATTTGGTTCCAAAAATAAGTAGTAAAAAAAAAAAAATTAAGTTATTCCAATGATAACTCGATTAGTCAAGGTGAGCCGCAACCGTGCCGTGTAAAACCGAGTCGCGACCTGTCCATGTCGAACTCGAATAAGTACCCTTGTTGCATCAAGTTTCCTATCACCGCAGACCCTTCTTGCGTATTAACTGGCTGCAATGCTAAGCATTTGACTCCGGCCTCTGTGTCTATAAAGTAGTTACGAGGCGGCGGTGAGAACACTGCTCCGCCCATAAGCCTAAAACTCATTCTGGGCATAATCGGTCTCGACTCACCAGACACGTTCAGGCACAGGTCGAACCCTACTGTCGGCATGTCTAGTAATGGCAACTTAACGCGCCGAATAAAAGCTGTTAGGATCACATCATATGCAGCACTCGGTAAAAATGTCAATGTTGTGCCCGAATCCACGATGGTGCCTCCGTTGCCAAATCTGTCCACGGCCCAAACCGAGGCTTGGATCGGTAATTTCATCCCACCCACAGAAACGCCCCAAATCCCAACGTAATAAAATGTAGGGGAGATGGGGTTCGTGAGTATCGGGGTATAGCTCATTTTTGTTTTGTTTTCCTGAAAGGCGGCGCTGGTGTCCTTATCAGCGCCGCCAATCAGGAGGTAGCTGGTGGGAGGGGGGTCGAGCGTGTAGTCCATCAAGCAATACGAGAACTTGTTCCCAAACTGCGGGGCCAACTGGGAGACGAACGAGGTGGGCCCACGGCCGAGGCCCAAGACCCCCTCGGCCCCTTTCAGGCTGGGGGCGGAGTTATTAAACCCGCAGCCAAAAGAAAGCCCCTTGTGCCTGACGACGTGGCCGGAGGTGGTGTTAAAGGTGGAGGTTTCGGATGAGAAGATTCCAAAAGTGTAGGAGCCGTCGGCGTAGGAGTATTGGTAGAAGCAGGGAGAGTGTAGGTGCGTGACAAGGCAGGGAGG
>MKEJ01028024.1:0-10215 GCA_001753735.1 Embelia ribes
TACATTACATCTACAGTATGCTACCGTGTTGGCGAAAAATTTTGGGGCCTTATAACTATCTACGATAATCATTTGGTGTATGGGAAATCAATCATACATAATTAACAACCAATATAAAACTTCAAACATGTCACTTAGGTCAATATATGCATATAAGCTCAAACATATACTATTGTTCATTACCTATCTGAATCTCAATCCGAAATCCTCCGAAGATGCTACCAAAGTGTCAAACTTACGAACCCTGAAAACCCCATTCTTAGACTTTCCAAATAATCTTTCTATGTACTTGAAAATGAGACTCACCTATACAAAGAAGTCATCTACGAGACATAAGAAAGAGATTTGATACATTTATTTCAATGCAAAACTCGACACGAAAATGAAACGAGAATAGAAATTGATGAAACTTACATCAATACATAGCCCTCATAATGGTGATGAGAAAGTATGTTAGCCCTAAAGTCAAATGAAGAATGTATCAAGATGATACTCCCAAAAACTCATGAAGCTTTAGTCCCTGAAATGATCTAGCAAATAAATTCAGATTACAACACACTTGTAGAAGAAAATGATGTACTTACCATGAGGAAGAGAAAAATAAACTTTCTTTTGATGTACGAAAAAGGTACGGAAACCAAGAAAACATAAATGAATGAGATAAGAAGCGAGACTTACCTCAAATCAAAGTCTATGCAATGGAGAGTCCAAGTATGAACTTTATATTCACGGACGATCTCCTAAGCTAGATGAAATTAGAAGAAGAAGATTGAGATTTCACTTTTACCTCACACCCTATCTCTCTTCTCGCTTTTTGGAATAAAAATAAGAAAATGAGTGGCTTACAACTCATTTGATAAAGCAATGGGGCCCAAAAAATAGAGTTGTTAGACAGTCTATCCGGTGGTTGTCTGTTGGCAGATGGACTTCCGGATACCCATCGGACTCTTGTCGGATGTCCCCCTTAGAAAAGCCCAAAACCCACTGGAATTTGAGGCCAAAGGTCTGATCTTTGACCGACGGTTGGATAGTCCTCCAAACAGGCCAGAAAACATAATTTCAATACCAAACTCTACGACATTGATTCCAATAATTCTCAAGACTAAAACTATATTCTTTATAATGCTAAACCCTATAACACGCAACCCCGTACAATGCACTATGCAATTATACTATATCCACGCATATACAACACAATAATAAGTGCAATATATAATATTGCTATAAAAATAAAAAATTCATTCTGAATTTCTGGGACGTTACATCCTCCCCCTATTTGGAAATTTTATCCCCGAAATTAGTGTAACCAATAGAATGGAATAACGCGTTAACATCAAGGCCATAACCAAATGAATCAAATGATAACAAGGCATTTGTTCTTCACGTCTACAAGACCTATCAGTCATATCTCATAACATTCATCTTTTCTAAGGTGAAGATTAGCAAAGTTTTTTATGTGGAAAAGATTCCCATTTATACTTCCAACGCATCAAGACGTAAAAGACCAAATGAGCAATAAAATAGTAAAGCTGGAAAAAAAAGCCACCATAAGAAGATAACTCATCACATCTACGGCTCCACTCGAACTTAACCCCTACGTATAAGTTTTGTAAGAGGGACTATCAATTGCAACAAATTCCTAAATGATCAACGACAGTACCCCACGACTAAAATGATAAAAGTACTCCATGAATCGAAACGATAGGAAGAAATATAATGAAAGAGGGTAGCTACCTAATAGATAGCCTAGTCCCATAGAGAAAACAACATAGCGTTCCCATGGGAACTTATACCAACCCCCGTCATATGAACTTATTTTACTCTCCCAGCATACACATAACTATGCTTTCACTCTAAAACTAATAAAACAAAATAATATTTCAAATATGATACATTATAGACAAAACTATGAATACCAAGAATCATCTCACATCGTGACACACACTAGTAAGATGACTAATATCCTCCACCAAATGCCAATACATATTATTACATTTAGATGCTAAATAGACATAACCAATATAATAGCATGCCTAAATCTAAATGGCTACACATGACTACGCATAATGCATTGATAATAAAATATTGCATGTCTTCCATAACTACGTATGATGTATTGATAACGGAAAAAAAATGCATAGCCTCCGTATAGAACGAAATCATAATATACCTCGATATGTAGAAGGCTCGGCTGCATCTGAGCTTGAGGTATAGCGTAAGATCGAGCCTGCTCAAAACTGGCTAGGCTGTGATGAACCACTTCCAATACCACCCCTTGCTAACCCCCATGAGAAACCCCTATACTTTGCCTAGAAGAAGAAGATGACACAGTAAAAGGTGGTTTGGGAGTTGCCCCCGAAGATGATGGCTGTAAGCCTGGCATCGAAAAGCTCTCCGGGCACCTCGAATGAAGATGGCCTTTATTCCCACAACCACGACAAAAACCCTGAGGACAAGAATCCTAAGCATGTCCCTCAGTATTGCAAAGGCGACAAAACACCATATTTGTACAATCCCAAGCTAAGTGACCTTGCTAGCCACAATCGTAACATCTACCACTTGGCATTGTCGAACCCGAATTCAATGATCCAGTAGGCTAAGAAAGCCCACCAGAAAACGGAGTAGAAATGTCATCTCGCAACCTTTTTCTTCCACTACCCCTACCTCTGCTACTACCGCTATTCCTACTTTTACCACTGCAGTTCCTTGAGCCAACACCCGAGCCTTATACCATATGAAAACCTGAGAGTTGACCCGGAGGTCGAGATGAATAAGACATACTCATACGTTGCTTGTTGTCCAAGCTATACTCCACTTCCATCGCCGCTCCAACACACTTCTTAAAAGTGTTGTGAAGACCTGATGCCATATGAGTCTTAATCGAGGGTTGTAACCCATTCTTAAACTGGTGACTTCGTAGTCACTTTGTTGATACCAGTTCTGGTGCATAACGCTAGAGATCAATGAACCAGATCTGATACTCTTTAACATTAGAAGTCCTCTAAGTTAGATTTACAAAATCCTCGTACTTCCTTTCCCAAAACATTTCCAGAAAGAATTTCTCAAGAAAAAGTCCCTAAAAGGCAATCCACATAATGCCTTCATGTTTGTATACTTCCTCTTGACTCTTCCACCAACGAGCTGCTTTGCCCTTTAAGTAAAATGGTGCAATTGCCATTCTTAGATCATTCTCAATTATTAGGAGGGATTTAAAAATTCGCTCCACCTCCATGATCTATTCCTCCATTCAAATCGCTTCCCCGTCACCCCTAAAAGTTGGGGGATCTATCATTTGAAAATATTTTTGAGTAAAAAATACCCGAGTCTCTCCACCTTCAAAAATACTCCTTGCCATTCGATTAAAGCCGCCTTTATGGCCTGAAATATACTTGATGCTTCCGCCTCCGGTTAAGAACAAACATGAGGTTGAGTTTGAGGTTGAAGTTTGATAGCCTCATCCTCAGATACATCCATTCTTTCCTCATCCGTAGTCTCCTCAAGACTAGGAATGTTTTCTTCCTCCGCCACATCCTCCATAGTTTGTGCCCGTATGCGCCTCGTCAGAATTTGCTCCTCATGAATAGTTCCAAGTTGTCCTCCGCGACTTCAAGCTCCACTTCGTACTCCTGGACCGCCTTGACGACCTCCTCTACCTCATGCCATTTTAACTCCACATAGTTAGAAAAGAGGAAGAACATCAATGATCAAGACACACACACATACACACATATCAAACTATGCATATCATATGATCTTATACTTACCAATCATATAATATATACCACGCATAAATTAGCTTATACCAATGCATTCAGGTGTTATATGGATATAACCTATATAATAGTCAAACTAGATGCAATGAGAGATTATCTCTAACCTAATATATATATACACCAACATATATATCGAGTCGCATACATCTTTAACACAAACCAAAGACATACATCTCATCCATCATATACCTTAACTTATGATTAATGTACTTAACTTGCTAATTGTTCTCCAATTAACAACATTCATCTCTTAATAGTACACATAACTTAATGGCGTTCTTAACTTAGTAGACCCCCAACTCTTGAGCTCATAGGGTTTTTTAGTCTAGTTAGCTTTAATACCAACCTGTAACACCCCAAAATCCAAGACCCAGGGATGTGAGATATAAGAACAAAATTATATAACTATTACATCCCATTTTCTGAATACAAATCATCCTGCCATAATATACACAATATAGCTCACGAATACAATCTTCAAGACCAGTTATACAAAATCATATAGCTCAACTTATGAATAATAGTAAACCCCCTATTTACATATACGAAATTAAGCTATAGGCTTGCCAATAAGAAGAAAGAAGGTATAAGTATGTTCTCCATCTCGTGTATAAGAGGTAGAGCATACATATACTTTCGTACAACATCATTGCTAAATCAGAGTGTGCTACTAAATCCAACTTATACAATCATCATATTTGATACAAAAATAGCCTAAAGCTACAAAATGTACCCCTGTAAGTAGCTCCAAAGTTTAGGAATCGAGTCATGAGCCAAACTTGGACCTATATAATTACATGATAATGTACAATAGGAAAAAAAGAAAATGTGTGAGTCAAAAATCAACAAAACGATAAATTTAATAGTAAGTGGTAAATAGCATGTATATAATATGAAAAATAAACATAATCATTTTATAATTATTACCACTTAAGTAAAGGTGTAACACATACAACCATTACCTACGAAGTAACATCCGTATCAGAAAACATAAATCGTCCAGGCCTACTACATAAAGAGGCAGCATACATACTATACGAGACTTAACTCGTCCATACTAACTATGAATCCATACATTTATGCATACGAGACTTATTTCGTTTACTACGACTGCAAATCAATGCACTTATGCATATGAGACTTATCTCATTGATTACAACTACAAATCAATGCACTTATGAATATGAGATTTATCTTGTTTACTACGACTATGAATGAAGGCACTTATTCATATGCAAATGGGGTGTTCCTTATACCCGAGACGACGTAATATCTCTGACGACTAAACATCCTTCTATGACCCTTCAAGACGAAATAATAATAAAATTAAAGGTTACGCCATAATAAAACGATAGCGTAAACCATGGTCACGCCATGACATAACGATAATATAAAACATGGATATTCCCTTCTTAAAAATTATGTATTTTCTTAAAAATGGGGGGTGTCCCATGTACCCCTTTTTCTTAAAATGAATCAGGGTGTTTCGTATTATATGGGTAACTTATTACCATATACTTATAATTATAGCATGTATGCTTATGAATGTAACATAAATGCTTATGTATGTAGCAAGAATTATCATGTTCATTTCATGCTTATGAACATGAATGATGAGCTGAACACCATATGATCATGCTATGTTATACGCCTTACTTAACATAAATGCTACGACAAAATGATAACATGTATGGGTATTAAACTTACTTATATAATTGCCACGACAAAATGGGGCCTACTCTTGATTATAAGGTACAACCAAATGTACGAATATAACAAGAAAACTAGGCTTGAACAACGTACAAGCATCCTATGCTTGTTCAATAAACATGTTATGAATTATCATACATAACATGCTCCCTGTACTTAATCATACATTACCAACTTATTCTTCTTAGCTTACTTAAATTGTAATGTGTACTTATGCGCTTACTGTATTGCATAACATCATACATATATGTCATGCAATAATGTGACCTTGCTTAACTATGAATATACCTTCTCAAGTACTAGCATACATCTTTCGAGTACTTATATATATCCACCGAATACTTACATACATCTCTCAAAATGCTTACATAAAAGTATGTCACTACATAGATGACCTACATTACATATTATACAATGGAACGTATTCTTAACTTCATATATGTATTATTGATTCCACATTTAACGTAATAAACATAAGGCATCCAGGGAAAGCGAAGTTCATATGTAAATGAACATTACACTTAAAGTTAAACAAGAATGTAAATTCTATCTATGCTTAGATGTTCAAACTTATAATATCATTTATTCTGCCCAAACCTTAATATGTATGCATCCGAACGTCTAAGCCAGAGCCACACCAAATCGACCCATTCTTGGCTCCTCCTAACAAGCTTTTTACATACTAAAAGAGACGAACATATACAAATAAATCATCAGCAAAACATAAGAAATAAATTTGAATAATTTATTTCAACGAAGCTCAACACGGAAATTGTGACAAATACAATGAGAATAGACATTGACGATACTTATATCAATAGGTATGCCTCGTAATGATGATAAGAAGGTGTGAGGCCTCGAAGAAAAATGATAAGCTATTCTGGATGATATCGCTTCATGAACATCGAAACTTTGGCCCCCAAAACGATCTAGCAAACAAATGTGGATCGTATTACACCTAGATATAGAAACGATCCATACGAGACAAGGAGTAAGAAAAACTAATTTATTTCAACATGCCCAAAAGGCACGAAAATCAAGGAAAAATAAATGAACTCCACATTTCCCCCAAACAAATGATTCCAAAATGATCTCCCCAAACAAATTATTCCAAAAATCAAGTTTTTGAACTCAGACAAGCTCCCGAGCTAGATGATCCTGAGCCGAGATGATGAAAATCCCATTTCCCTTATTTCTCCCTTCTTTCTCTAGACTTATGTATATATTTTGATATATGAGATAAATGGTGCAGTCAACAACTTAAAATCCGAGTTTGACCAGTTTCATCGATCGATCTGCAACTTTAGATCAATCCAAATGCACCTAGATTGATTAGAGTCACTAGAATTTTTAGTCCAAACATCTCAGGCCAAAATTTGCCAAAAAAATTTGGAATTACTCATAGACATTAATAGAGTGTCAAACAACTTTCGGAAAGGCATTTGAGTACCAGAAACTAGATATACGGGACATAATGCAATTATCAACAAATCCTAACAAAACCTCTGAAATAACCCTGAAACCTTTACGAATGCATTAGTACGACTTCTAGAAATGCCCCATGATGAATTCATCACTCTAACCCCAACTATGATAGGCATATGCAATTACGTAATGCATACAACTTCCACAAATGCAACGACGATTATAAATAATATCATTAAGCGTAATTATTAATATTATTTAATTGTGAAAAAATTATACAAATTTCAGAGACTTTACATACACGACGTATGACTGCATAGCTTTTTGACAAGTTGATACATAATTTTTCAATAGGTGCTTGCATATTCGTCGGACACATGTTCCATCAATTTTGTAATTATAATTTTGGGAAAGAAAATATTTTCCTAACAATCAGATCAATATATACACAAATTTAATCTAATATAATTTAATTCACCATACCATTTTCCCCAAATCTAACAAACTAAACCAAGATATACAATCTATTCTCCTAATTTATTTGTACACAAATATATATGTAAATTGGTAATGAACATATTAAATTTTAAGAGATCTTGTCTAATCGCCTAATCATTTTACACATATATATAAATATATACATAAATATTGTTACGCCCCGAAATTTCATCATTATCTCGAGCACATCACTTCATACCAACCAGCATCTTATAAACAACAATTTCAAATAAAATATGTTTCATAGTTGCATTTATTGGAAATCAAGTACAAACTAGACAAATCCATTAGGCCTCATTATATTGTTTTGGCCATACAACTTCGTTCAAAACCAACTTAAAACATTATCCCGGCCAATGGCCTACAATCATTTTAAACATATATGGAAGTAATAATGATGTAAAGAGCGTGACCAACTATACTCGAGTGAGTTTTAATACGTCTAGACTTATTTCCTATGGTTTCCAGCACCTGTCTTTGCATGGCATATTTTATTAAAAAAAAAGTTAAAAAAAAAAAAGGAGTATGAGTTAGAAAAATATTCAATTCTAAATAAATATTGAAATCAACAATAGACTTTGTGAAGTATATTACCACATTAAAATACATATCCACTATGAATATACAAATAATGCTCGACAACCATCATCTATGCTATCTATCAAACAATTCATAATACCTACCTTTCCAAGGCATTACATGCAACGGCTTAATCCTAAGTTCCTCATTAGGCACCCAGTCAAAAGAGTTCTCAATGTAAACTCGGTTATAAAAGTCTTCAGTAGGCACTCAATTATAAGAGTCCTCAACAGGCACTCGGTTATAAGAGTCTTCAACAGGCACTCAATCATAAGAGTTCTAAATAAGTACTCATCCATAAGAGTCTCCAATAGGCACTCAGTCATAAGAGTCCTCAATAGGCACTAATTCAAGACATTCTAGATTGTCATCCACAATAGTCTCATCTAATAAACTTTTATCCAGTTCTAATGATTCATATACTCTTATATAATGACGTACTTTCCAACCAAGTTCCAAGTAAATCTACTTCACATCCTAACATCAAATAGAAATTTCCAATATATGATCGAATGGGGATTTAATTATCTCCAAGTTTCATATTTCGTGCTTACATCAAATTCATCCAAACACCTATGTTTTGTAAATGTTCGTTGCTACTACATCATGTACAATTTTTTACATCATCCCTAAATATAGTTGGGCAAGAATTCAATCCACCTAGTGCAGAAAAATAGAATTTTCACCTTATTACTCTTCGAATTGGCTTTTGGTTAAAATACAAAGTTGTAAAAAATTGAAATACCTTTCCAAGGTATATTATAGGCCTTAATCGAATTTATGGTTTTGAAGTTATGCCCAAAATACTGAATGGCTATTCAAACATGTCAACAACAAAAAAATTAGTTCTTGTAAACCCGGACCATCCCTGACATGTCCTAACCAAGGTTGGCCCACCCAACCAAGCTCCTTTGGTCTCTCCTTTTCACCTCAATAATGCATCATACAAGCCAAACATGCATTTTTATGCACCAATATGCTAATTCTTGTTAATTCTACAACACAAAGATCTATTCTAACTAGGAATATAAATTTTACATAAAGTTGAATAATCATCTGCAATGTACCTTAACCAAATTTGATGTGACACCCTCGAACACTCAAATAATATACTATGAAACAACAAAACCTATAAACAATTGTCCATAAATTTTCTATCAATTAATGATTTGTGTCTTAATTTAGTCAATTGGTTCACCATTGATTGGCTAGGGTTTCAAACTCAAGAACGAATATGAACAAGTTTGAGACAAAACTTGTCTCAATACAACTACTGTCACACCCCGATTTTCCTAGAAGGTCTGAAGCAAGCCCCGGACCTACTAGAAATACTGGAGGGTGAGTGCATTCCCTTTTTATGTAAAAGAGAATAAAAAATTTATTTTGGTTTTGAAAACAAAATTGAGAATCCACTTTCTCAACTATAGGCCCATCTCAATCTCAAACCATACATCATCAGAGTACGCAAGATAATAAACAATAGCGGAAGACAATAAATAAATGTAAACAACCATGTTTATAAAATATAATAAGCTAACTACTCCACCACGTCTGATAGGGAATATTACATTCCATTCTTGCTCCTAATGTGGTATCATCACTAGTAGGGCAATAACGAAATGTAATATCCGAGCCCCTCCGGCACAAAATATACAACAACAGTACTATTTCAACAAAAAAATAAATAAATACATCCAATTGCCTCTGAAACATAATACATCAATAATAAATGAGGCTAATCAATAAAATGACTGTACACAAAAGAAAGATACATGATCACGTCGTCCTCAAGGGTGTGGCTTACTAATATCAGCACCTGTAAAATATGTATTTGAAAAATGGTGTGTACGAGTTAGTCTCCAAAAAACACTAATATATGTGATACTGGGCAGTGCCCGCAAGTGCAATATCTATGTCAACTCATCATAAAAATAATATGTAATGTAAAACTATGCAATGTCACGCCCACATGAACTCACACATAAGCCTGCACATGCACGCTTATATAACCCTCACAAGTTCACAACCCCACGATCTCACTATACAATTTGGAATAAATGTTATTCATCATTTTTAAATCATAACAAATTCCAAATTCGGCTTCGGGCTTGTATAGTCCAGGTATCTCACATTTCATCTATGGCTCTCGTAGTTCAAGCATCTCATATTTTACCTCTGGCCCTCGCAGTCCAGGTAACCCACATTTTACTTTTGGCTCTCACAGTCCAGG
>MKEJ01028027.1:0-12365 GCA_001753735.1 Embelia ribes
ATATAGATATAGATATATAGATATAGTTATTAAAATACGGGACGAAAAACAAATAATGTAAAGCAAGGATTAGTGTAATACAATTAATCTTGTAGAAATATTTTCTAAAAATTTGGCAAAAGATATACTTTATGATATAATATTCCTAATCATATGTCATTTCGTACTTTCAAAATATCTTTTCTGAATTTCAAAATGGGAAAACGGATGAAAAATGTGAATTATATTGAATATTATACGGTATTGTAAAAAATACGTATATTTTTTATTAGATTCTATGTCGATTTGAAAAAATATTAAAAATGGGGAAAAGTTTGCAAATTTACTAACTAGGCACCTAACTGTACACAGGATTGGATTTTTCATTTAATTCTAAATCATATGGACAGTCATTTATCTTGCAAAAATTAAAATTTTAGAAAATGAACATATCAATCCTTCTTATTAATATCTTTCAAATGTTAAATTACCAATTTATAGTGTGATTACATATGTAAGCTTTTCCCTTATCTGAATCAAGCTAAGGATTTAGCATATATTTAGATTTTGGTGATTAATTTTTTAATAGCGAAATACAGTATATTTTGGTAATCACAAATCTATTGTAGCTAGATTGCCAGAAAGAGAACAACTGTTGTGAAACTTATGGAGTCCTAGTTTTTCAATTGAGAAAACAATGGCACAAAATAAAGGGGGGGGGAGAAAAACAGGTGAGAATGTTCAATGCAGAAGATTAATTTTCCTTTTGGGTAAGTCGTAAGTACAAATAATTGGATTACCATGGAAAGCCAAATTTATAACCCGAATGTTGGGACTATTTGAGTAATATTTTAGTAAAATTTGTGTTGCTGTTAGACTTAAGCACATTTAACATAGAAAAAACCAAGATGTTCTTGCAGATTGGGCATTTAATTTTGGTTAGAGAGTTGATAATAAAGTATGGTACATTTTTTTAGAACACCCAATTGTCTTCAAAGCTCAAGCTAAGAACTTTGATCTTTTGAAAACATCTGTTATGCATGTGTCCTGCTTTTCAGCATAGGGCTCTTATAATTTTTTTCTATTGATTCTGCGAGGAAAGCTTATTGTAAATTAAAAATATGGTTCTTGAAGATTTTTTCGTACATGTACAGGAGTTTCGATGATGGATTTCCAAACCTCTTTATAAACAATGCTCAAGACATTCGAGGACAGCATGTTGCTTTTCTAGCATCTTTTAGTTCCCCTGCAGTTATCTTTGAGCAGCTCTCAGTAATATTTGCACTTCCTCGTCTATTTGTCGCATCTTTCACTTTGGTATTACCTTTCTTTCCAACTGGTTCGTTTGAGCGTATGGAAGAAGAAGGTGATGTGGCAACCGCATTCACCATGGCAAGAATTTTGTCAAACATTCCCATTTCAAGGGGTGGTCCCACAAGTATAGTCATATATGACATCCATGCCTTGCAGGTTTAGCTTCCTTTGTATATTTGATAAACTTTTGATATTCAATCTTCTCATTAAGACAACAATGCTCTTTGTGCTTTACCGAGTTATTGATGTCATTTGATTGTAGTACTTTCATCTTCGTATTGTAAGCTTACTAGATTTTTGAGAAATAGTTTTTCACCTTGTGTATTTGGAAGAACCTTTCCAAAACAACTATTTAAATATTGGTTGAAATCTTTTCTATTGTTTACACTTTTGCAGGAAAGGTTTTATTTTGGGGACCATGTCCTGCCCTGTTTTGAAACCGGCATTCCTTTGTTGAAACAGCGTCTTCACCAACTTCCTGATTCGGAAAAAGTAAGAATTTCTGTATCTTCTTACTAACGTTCTTTCAATTACTTTTCCTCTAGTAAGGAAGCTCTTCTCGTTTCAGATTGTCGTAGCATTCCCTGACGATGGAGCTTGGAAGCGGTTCCACAAGCTATTGGATCATTTTCCCACGGTGAGAATAGACGACTCGTAGCAACACTGAAGTTCTTAATACTATATAATGAATTCTACAATATTGATGGCGTAACAAACGCCAATTAGTAGAACTACAGAACTATATATGAACTATGATCCTGTACTCCACAATCTAACTAGTTGATGTTTTTCTACTTCAATTAATAATGTTCAGGTGATTTGCACCAAAGTTCGTGAAGGTGATAAACGAATAGTTCGTCTGAAAGAGGGTAATCCTTCTGGTTGTCATGTTGTCATTGTTGATGATTTGGTGCAATCGGGAGGTACTCTAATTGAGTGCCAGGTACTTCCAATTAGTTTCTCTATTTCTCGAGCCTTTCAAAAATAGGATATTCCTGATATTTGTTTGGCAACGCAGAATTTAGGCAGATGGTATGGCTGTGCTGATTTTCTTTGCTTCCTTATGCTTTGATATTTTCGTACATTGGCAGTGCAGTGTGTATTTTCTTGTTCTGGGACTCAAATTTCTAGTTTTGAACTTTTTGTCGGAATTTTCCACTCATCGTCGTTTCTTTTTGTATCAGAAAGTTTTGGCAGCTCATGGTGCAGCAAAGGTGAGTGCGTATGTAACACATGGTGTATTTCCCAAGCGCTCGTGGGAGCGGTTTATTCACAAGAACGAAGGTAATATAACCTGCAAATTTTTATTCATTTCCTTAATCTCATTTCTGTAATTTATGTTCTCATGGCCATTACTTCCTTTAATACTGAGCAGACTCCGAAAGGGCATTTGCATACTTTTGGATCACGGATTCGTGCCCTCTTACTGTGTCAGCCATTGCAAACAAGGCGCCTTTCGAAGTTTTGAGTCTTGCTGGATCCATTGCTGATGCTCTCCAAATATAATATGCTCCAACAATAAATTCAGCTATGAAAAATTGGGCACAGAGTAGGAGTGAGAAATCTTGCACCACCATGATACTAACCAATATCATTCTATTGTTATGTGTTAAAACCGTTGCTCTTTATTTTCTAAATTATCGTTCTATCATTTGCTTTATTATTGTGTTTTGTTCTCCATTTTATCTCCTACTTTTAGGTGTATATAGAAAATTTTGGAATAAGTTGCTAACAAAACTTGGAGAACATTATACCTCACTATTGCAGTGACACATCTGTTGAGACCTGGGACTAGTTTTGTTGCATCTTTCTAATCCGACCTTTTTTGATATTTGAGTTATTGCTCTTCTTGGTTGCTTAACTTTTGAAATACAGGTTTGTTTAGCAGCAGCTTTTGAGTAAAGAGCTTGCTTTTTTTTGCTTTTTTTCGGGACAAGAAAAAAGACTGATGAATTGAAATTAAAATTACTAGATTTTTTGGACAAAAATAGAAAAAAATAAAAATTAATCTTGAAAGCTGGCAGCTAAACAAGCCTATAAAACTAGAACAATTTTTTTAATTTAAAAGGAATCTAAAAGTTGCAAAGAAATAAGCACTTCCCTTATTCCAGACCATCAACCATGGAGTAGAGGATGCTCACTTTGTGGTGGGAACCTCAGTGCCACCCATCACAATTTGCCGTTGCAATTATCTTTTAAATATAGGAGCAAACACCATTATTGTACTACTTAGGGTTTTTTGTAGCTTTTTGGGACTCTCAGAAAAAGCTAATTCCATCTACATTAAAGCTTCCAATATTTTTAGGCCGAAACTCGAAGCTTAGCTTAAAAAACGAACACCTGATTATAAACCAACTTTTGAATAAAAACCAAAATGCTTGATAAGAAGCTGCAACCAAACAAGCCCTTGAGAAAAGAAAGAAACAATGCAGCCAGCTCATGTGAGAGAGAGTTTAAAGGCATGTACAAAGACATTAGTTACACATTGTTTCAGTACAAGCCAACAATGGCGGACGCATAGGACAGGATCGACACAGGGTCTGCTTGTCATCAATCTATACACTTGTGAAAACAGACCCAACTCTATACATGCAACTATCTTGAATATAAACCCCCCTATATAAGCATGTACTCATAGTTAACATACAAAGACCCAGCGCAAAATAACTGCGACGGCCGAAATGAGGAGGGGGAAAAAAGCATGAGAGACTTAACTTGTCCGCAGCTTTCAACGACCCAAGTTAAACAACTTTTTTGTACTTAAATGTACAAAATGCTCCCACTGCCGGTTCCTTCTCCAGTTAAAGGGAAATATTGACATGTGTCCGAGACCCAAAAATCTATGACACAAGTAAAGATACGCACATTTAAGTTTATGCACAAGGTTTATATAATTGAGTAATTGCACGTTAATTAGCACTAGTAGACAGTAGACACCGGCTAGGTCACAATGGACTCTTCTCAGGTGACTCGTCCAAATAACCCTTGGGGCTGTCGAGTAAATCCCCAGAGTAGGACCCGTCTGGTTGACGAATACAGATGTTCAAATTGCTGGAGAGAAGTCGTTCCTGGACAATCAGAAAGTTCCCCGATCAGATATTAGCAAATTTAAGCTTAATGTGCATTTTGACATGGGTTCAAAAGTAAAAAGAGGAAAAGTTATCCTATGTAATATTTCAATCCATAAGAAAGAAATTGTAATTTTAAACATATCAAATACTTGTGCCTACAATAAAAACCTTCATATACTTGAGATAAATGGAGTGAAAGTTTATCCCTTTTAACCCATTCTCCAATCACATTCCAGTTGCCACTTGCCAGTAAAACAACACCTTTTAAGACTATTTCGTAATGTTTCTATAATCAGAGCAGTATTGTATGCATGAAGCTTGGAGGGTTACAATCTAATAGCTAAGGGTAGTTCCAGTTGGTAATAAGCCCAAAAAAAGAGCAAAAATGAGAGGCAAGTGCAATTAGAAAGCTGAGAATGAAAGCTTGAACAACTAAATTACCTCATCAGCATTTTCTTGGCCCTCTGACTGGAAAACAATTGGCCGGCACCGCTTATCTTCGTTCATTAGGCTCGAATTTTGGAAGTGTGTTACAAGAGCTGCCTTGCCTTGAATACGAGCAAAGGCCAAAGAAGCAACTTTTTCACTGTTAAACTTTTCCCACTTCTTTCCGTTGAAAGCCTGTGAAGGTTCTCAGGATGAGTAATTAAAAGAATCTATCCAGAAATATGTCTATATATGTTGAAAGGCTTCATTTTGCCAATATAGACTTGACACAGAGAGCTTATTTCCTTTGCTTTTTGAATGAGGTGAGAGAGTAATACCGTCAGCATACTTGTCTTTTATTTTGTAAATTATTGTCTAATTACTAAACATAAAAAGTAGCCTTTTTATGATGTAGGGAATGTGAGACAGACAAATAAATAAATAAATAAATATACCTCATAGAAGGAAGGAATGTGAGATGGACAAACCATATTGATGAAAGCATAACCCACATTGCACTTATTCTGTGGAAATAGCACAAATATCAGGAAAAATTCCATCTGAATTCACCCTAGAAAATTCCTCTATACATTAGCACCAAAGTTTCCAGTAGAATCACCTTAAAGTCAATGGGCAAGTACAGAAAGTCATAGGTGCCTTTGTGATACTCATCAATAGCTGCCAACAACATCTTTGAAGTGTACCTAAAGGAAAAACAAATGAAGTCAAAACCATCATAAAAATCACCCAACCAGGTCGAAAAAAGATCTGCAGGCCCATTGTAATAAGTAGATGGGTCAACATGTCCCACAAAAGGAACAATTACCAGAAACCACATAATAGTCCAATTCTTACTTGTTGGGGATGTTTTTTATCATTAAGGTAGTCCTAGTATCTTCACCATTCTTGATCTTATCCATGTCAAGCTGATACTGCTTCTTGTTGTCCATCTGGTTGACGCTGTAATCCATCCTCCTACTCCGACTGCGTTCAAGCAAACCATCAGGAAAGGTCACTCCGATCCCTTGATAAGAACCATTTCCATAAAACACGGGGCCATTTCTCGACAATGACATTATTCTTGAGCTGGGTGAACCACTTTCTATTATGTTTCCAGGTAGACCCACACCAACCCCCATGGTCGGATGAGCACCCATATTCATCAAATAACTTGCATTATTGCGACTTGTACCCAAACCCGCAATAGGATTAGTGTTCATAAAAGATGTTTCTGGCGATTCTGGAAAGAAACCAAAATGCCTGTTGATAGGAATATTAGATGGAGCAGATCCCACGTGATGCAAGTGATGTGAACCAAGTAATGAACCGCGATGGTTAGAGTAAGGGTGATTCTGTCCTTTTATATTCAATTGAAATGGGTTGACTACGGATGACGCTGGCCAAACAGAAGAAGAACTAGAATGCTCCGAATAAAGTGTGGGACTTCCCCAAAGAAACTGAGGGCCAGAAAGAGTCCCAATTCCGGTGGAAGTAGAATTTGATTCGCCAAAAGAAGAGACGGCCCCCGGGCTCGAACTTAATTTCTGTTCAGGAAAGGAATGAGAGAGATAACCAACTCCTTGCGTGGGTTTTGAACTACCGATCACCTGGCTTGCATGGCTGGCCCTTCCCTGGTCCTTGCCAATTGGTGCAATCTTTGGGGAATTTGAAACATGAGGTGGTAAAATTGAGGCTAAACCAGGCATGTTGTTGCTCTTTACAGGACTAAAAGTACCTAAGCCTGATAATTGGTTAAAACCTTGTAAAGGACTGTTACCGACCGGACTACCAAAGTGTGACCAGTTACCTGTCATAATGACAGTACTGAATTAATTTCATGGAGGATTTAAACAAAACAACAAAATAAACACACACACACACACACACAAAGGAATGCCACCAGTGCAGCTTACCTGGAGGAGAGTTGGTTATTGGTGATCCAACATGATGCGGGAAAGTCCGAGATTCATCCTGGTCCAGCTCCAGACTCAATTGCTGCATCAAGCTGAAGAAACAAAATAATTTCTCTCTGTCACTTGTAGTACAAATAGACGAAAGCAAATGCGAATAAAAATTTCAGAGAAGGCAGAACTTCACATACTCCCAGGTGGTATAATTCGAGTTTAACTTTCATGTAACGACGGTGTATCAAACCCATACACTATCGGCTCATAGAATTGTGCCAAGTGTCCCACAAATTAATTAAATCTTAAAAGAATATAAATTAAAATTAAATTCTCTTTCTCTCTCCCTTAGATGGATTGCCTCCCGCTTCTTCTCTCATTTCTACCAGCGTCTAAGCTTTGACAACGACTGGAGTTCCGGCAAAGCCCAAACCCTCCTCTGCCCAACTCCACCAGCCCAACCCTTACCCTGCCCAACGCTCAACTCTACCAACCACTTCTCCACCAACGACACCGATGGCACTGGCGATGGTGACGGAGGAGCCGAATCATTGAGGGAGGGGCAAAATCGGTTAGTGGCGGATTTGGGAGGAACTGTGGCGGAAGAGGGGAAGGGTGAGGAGGAGGAGGTGGAGGTTGGTAAAGGTTGAGGTGGAGGGGGGAAGCGATTTCTGATATTTTTTTTAATTTTTTTTTACATATTTCAATGATTAAATTAAGTGCGATTGAGTAAAATGACACTTGTCATAATCTCATAAGCCGATGATATATGGACTTGATGCACCGTCAGTACATGGAAGTTAAACTCGTATAATTCATTATGTTCAAAGAAGGGCTTACAATTTTTTCTTTCTTTATTTCCTCTATCCCTTAATTTTCATTTGATTGATCACAGATGACTAGAAATCAGACTGCCAACCCACACCTTTCATCATAAACAAGAATAGAACTAGGGGTTTTGGTATGGACCTTCCCCAACAGATGAAGAAGCATTAAAGCAGGTCAAAGTACCAATGAGAGTCCCCCATACAGATACCTAATCTCAAAATGTTGAACTTAAAAAGTATGTTATGTTGGACAATTATCCCAACTTGTTCCACCTTTTGAGCTATCCTTCGGGTTCGGCTTGAAAGAAACTAAAACTGGAAGATTCCAGGGTTCTCAGACAACTGAACTAAGACAAAAAGATAACAATTCCAGGATAGGTAGCTGAACAAGGATGACAAAGGTAAAACACAGTTAACAAATTCATATCTTAATATTTTGGAAATGACTAAATCTAGAAAGACAGAAACGATAGAGGGTGAAAATGCACATCTACCATGCGCTAGAACATAACATCCGAGTTTCAAAATAAAGAGAGAGAGAAAAGGGAGTAAGCTAAGAAAGCTGCCTCAACCATCAGAAAAAGTAGAACAATAGGCACACATACTTTCTGCGGGCTCCACCTGGCCTGCTAGGCTCAAGTTTGATGCGTTTCCCAGCTATGTCACTCCTGTTCAAAGCTTTAAGAGCAACCTCTGCAGCTCTAACGTCATAAAACTCAATGAACTTATGATGGCGCTTATGTGGTGTTTCCCTGATCTGCATTTTGTGAAGTCCAAACTCAAACAAGTCATAAGAAGATTGAATTGGAATATACAATATAGATAATATAAGGGGGAGGAGTACATAAAGTAGACGTATACCTCTTTGACCTCACCGTAAGCACCAAATATTATGCGAAGGTCATCATTTGATACCGACGCATCCAGATTAAACACTACAAGAGTTCCCTGGTTAATATCTTTTTCAGATGGGTTATCCTAGCAGAACAGGAAAAAGAAAGTAAATACAGATGTAAACGTAATAACGATTTTCAGACTACATCACAAGAGCAAAGTTTTAGACAAACCTTTGGAATTGAAAAATGGATGTCAAGTTTTCTTCGTCTCAAGGGCTTATTTTGTAATGCACGCATTGCTGTTCGAGCTGCTCGGATATCATAGTAAGATATCATCACAAAGCCCCTGTGTTTACATGCAGTATATAGAGTTCTAATATCCCCATATTGCTGCCAAAGAAGAAGATTCATTGTCAATAAATTCAGAAACACCAGCCACCAAAAGACGCCATAAAGAAAGAGGGGAAATAAATAATGACAACTTAAAGATCACTCATAGCACAAGTTTGTACTAATTCTCGCAAAAAGGGCAACTATACTACTCCAAATTATTATATTAGCATAAAAAAGCTACAGCCTACAGTTCACAATTCTTTAACCTCTAGAGGCCAGAAGCTAAACAGCTAACTTATACGAAAGCCGTCATTAAGCATACCATGAAACCAAGAGATAACCACACAGTTCTTTTGGAAAGGTCACAAAACACAATACACGTTACAATGAATTTCAAAGAAAATCAAGAAACTTTCCATGGTTACTAACTTGATATAAAGTAGGATTGCTAGAACTGCCCTTTTCTTTTTTTGCATTTTACAGTAATAAAATGTTGTGTAGAAATGGAGAGCAAATATTCAACAATACAAAATCAGCTTGAGTATGTATCTGGGTTACAATACATGCTTATATGTCTCTAATTCATTTATTACAATAACTTTAATTACATACACAGCTTGTAATGATAAACGCATATTGTTATCAAGAACTTTACCAATATGGGTATTTACTATGCAGATACAGGTGCAAACAACTTCATCACGAAGTTAACAGCTTTGACAGCAAGCAAATAATAATAATAATATATATAAGACTATAAAAGTGTGCTACCGCCTTAAACAAAAAGAAGACTAAAACAAGTCACAAGCATAGATGATTTGATACAGAGTAACTTTGCAAACAAATATGGCATACCTCAAATAGAGATTTCAACTCGGAGTCCTCGACGTTACTGTTAATATTCCTGACGAACAATGTCCTCGAAGGATGTTCCCCATATGGATGCTCCCCGGCAACTGTAGCCACGCCATTTGGAAGACCATAATAACCACCAACTCCATTCATATTAACACCATCAGATACACTTAACTGTGACATTCCGATACTTAGGCTCTCTTGTGACTCAAAATCCAATTCCATCCCACCTCCACTGCCAAAGAAGTCATCATCCAAATCCTCAAGTTGAGTAGGCAACCCAGACAGATCGAAATCATCCATTATTCCCGCCAAAAGCTCGTCTTCATTGCCAGGAAGCAAATTTCCAACTGCAATGGGTTCGATATCTTCGAGTGGATCCTTAGTATCATCTTCTTGTTCCAATTTTTTTAAGCTAGGAGAGTCATCATCAACAGATTGACCAAAATGCTCTGAATCAGTGGAGTTTACTATCACATGAGAGAAACAGATGTCAGAAACCACCCAATCTGAGCATGAAATGGATAAAATGGTTGCTTATAGAAGTGGCACATACATTTCTCATGTCGAAGGACGGGCAGTGAAGTTGAAAACAAACTAGCATCAGTTGATGTATTAAATATATCTTTTCGGCGTGGGATTCCCCATGCGTTTTCCACATTTCCAGAAACAGCTGTTGGTGAAATGCTAGGACCTAGAAGAAAGATGAAATTTAAAAAAAAAAATTGTACAAAATGAAGATAAATATGCCAGATTACTCATGTTCGACAAGCAGTCAAAGCAAACAGAAGAGAGGGCTCTAGGAATCTAAAGTGCATACCTGAAGCAGGGTCCTTTAAGTAGCGATCCATTCAGTCTCTCCCTATAGCACAATATCAATATCAATAACAAGGGTTAATAATCGTCAGTGAGCAATAATAACTTTCCATGCAGCAACTTCTACAGAACAAACGAATTATCCATGAGTGTATAAAATGAGATATGCTCATCAAATTGTACATAAATCAGTACATTGACTCATTGAGATTCCAAAATACTTCGATCATAGTATCTAGGGGAAAAAGAACAGAAACAAAATGGCTATTATAAACGTATGACAAAGTGTTCCAGAATACCAATCTTGGAAGTCTTAGATGAGATTCCAAACAAAATTTGTCCACATGATCAATCTTGGAAGTCTTAGATGAGCTCTCGGATCTCTACTCAGAATTAAGAAACTGCTAATAAGAAATAAACTCTATACTCAAGCAATTTGAGTGTGAAACACTGCTTGCTCATTGATTTATTTATGCTGACAAAATGGCACCTGATTTCTCTTAATGTAGATGAATAAGCTATTCAAGTTCGATCTTCAACAACATCCATCGAACAACTTTTCAAATTCCCGTTAATTTGTTGGAGATCAAATTGAGAACCTTAAGACATTACCCAGCTTACAATAGTCATAGATGGGATCCAATCGTCCCATCCTCCATCATTACAAGGTGTATAGTAAGATCCTATACCGAAATTATGTTAACACTATGATACAAGTTTATGTCTTTCATCATCTCCTTGAATCCACAGAATTTGGAGTCAGCTAAATGGAACCGAAATATTGCATTCGGTTGTTAATGTGAATTTTTCAATTCCACTCGTTACTATCCAAGGCAACTTGCACATCCACTTTTCTAGTACATGCCTTTACATCTTCACCACACAATTAAACGTCTTTTCATCATCATCACACAAGTTTATGTCTTTAACATCACCCATTTGAAAATTAGGCTTGAATAGTCATAACATCTGACATTCAGCTAGCACTTTCTTTTGCAAATCTATGATCATCTTAGAAGTAATGAAAGGAAAAGCACACAAATTTGAAGCAGGCAAGATAATTTTAAAAAAAATTACTGCAAATAATTTCACTAGCTGGAAATTTGGGAATCAATTAACAGAGTGCACTCGCATCAGTATCCCTAAATGGCTCCGTATCCAAGATTTTAGGCATTCAATCCAAGGAAATGCTCCCACCAATGCATCCAAACACTATTTAATCTCCTAAAAGATAGGGGTTTGCTACAGTATTCCCATTGAACTAGGGACTACCTTTCATCTCCAGTTCTATTTTTAAGGTTAGGGGCAGTAGTCCATTATAGTGTTTGTGTTTGATACGGGCTGAAAATAGAGAAGCTGGTGCTATACTCTAAACAGTATGACTAAAAAAGCATCCAAATTTGCAATAATAAAAACCCTCAACACAAAATTGAAGTGAAAAGCCAATATGACTAAAAATATCCAATTTTGAAGTAACAAAAATCCTCGTCTCAAAATTGATATGAAAAGACCCAATATGACTAAAAAAATACAATTTTGCAATAAATTAAAAAACTCTCATCACAAAATTGAAGTGAAACCCCAATAGACTAAAAATCCAATTTTTCAATAACAAAAACCCTTGCCACAAAATTGAAGTGAAAACCCAATAAAGCCCAAAATTAATCAACCCCAGTTACTGATAAAAAAAAATCCAATTACATGATAGAATTAGGGCAAAAGGGGAAAGGGAAGTTACCTCAAGAACACATACGCAACGAGAGAGAGAGAGGAAGAGGAGATAATTGTCAAAGGGGCTTTAAATTAGATTTTGAGATAACTTAAAATAAACAAAATCGATTCTTTCTTAGTTTCGTAGAAGCAGAGAAATAGATTTCTTCTACTCATCGAATTCTTCCTTCTCCCCCGCCGGGAACTCTAGAGATAGAGAGAGAAAATTAACAGTGCCCAATCATTGTAGGGAATTCAGTATATATATATATATATACATATATACATATATAT
>MKEJ01028031.1:0-7500 GCA_001753735.1 Embelia ribes
GTGAATAGAAAGGAAAAAACAAAAGATGAATTCCTTAAAAAGACATACTATAAAAATAGACAAATTTATGAAGCTTCTTTTTTTTATTAAAAAAGTTTTTATTAAAAAAGAATAGAAAGAAAGTAATAAATTAATAAAAAAATTAATAGACAAGATGAATACAATAAAAGATAAGATGAGACGCGTCCACCCCCTACATATTTGATGCTTTCTCCTAGAAAGAAACTTAGAATACCAACTACATTCGTAATTCCATCAATTACCCGTCTATCAAAAAAATCAGTTAATTCAGCCAATCCTCTTATGCCTCTAGTTAAAGATCTTGCATAAAAAACATCAATATAACCACGACTATCTGACCAATTATATATGATATTTATCATTTTATCCCAAAAATATCTTTTAGATCCGATTTTAACAAATGAATTAATAAAATCCAAATTTTGGAAAGATGAATAAACAGGTTTATACAAAAATAGTGCTATAAATATTCCGAAATAGGCTATACTAACTGAAAAAATTGCATCTTTTCCAAATTCAGACCAATCCAGATAATTTTTCGAATTTTTATGGAAAAGATTTATTGAAGGAGTTAACCATTTGGATAAGATATCCAAATCCATTCCTTCTTGGTTGAAGGGAATTCCTATGAATCCAATGCATAAAGTAAATAAGAACAGTATAAGTAGAGGAAATAACATAGTATTATCCGATTCATAAGGATATGAGTGCTTGGTTTTATTACCAAAATGAGAAATAGTAATAAAAGGTCGTGTGATCTGTCTTACATTCTCATCAATTCGATATGTCTTCTTTTTTTTAAAAGAAGTACTCTCATTATTATTCATTAATAACCAAATATTCTTCTTAATATTTTTTGAATTTCCTTTACCCCATAGAGAAATGGAATGAGTACTTGTTTTACCATTGTAATTTTTAAAATAAACATTTAAATGTCCCTCAAAAGTAAGTAAATAGATCCTAAACATATAAAATGCAGTTAATCCTGCTGTGGACCAAGCTATTAATGCGAAGATAGGTGAATACAACCAAGTATCATTAAGAATCTCATCTTTGGACCAAAAACAAGCAAGGGGAGGAATACCGCAAAGAGACAGTGTACCTAATAAAAAAGCATTTTTTGTAATTGGCACATGTTTTGTTAAACCTCCCATAAAAACCATATTCTGACTTTTTTCAGGAGAGTATCCAACAACAGTTTCCATTGCATGAATAACTGATCCAGATCCTAAAAACAATAATGCTTTTGAATAAGCATGAGTAATTAAATGAAATAAAGCAGTTCGATAAGATCCCATGCCTAGGGCTAACATCATATATCCCAATTGAGACATGGTAGAATAGGCTAAACCTCTCTTAATGTCTTTTTGAGCAAGAGCCAAAGTAGCTCCTAAAAATACTGTTATTATGCCTATGAAAGAGATTAAATTCATTATATAAGGTATAACTGTGAAAAGAGGAAGAAGCCGAGCGACAAGAAAGATACCGGCTGCTACCATAGTAGCAGCGTGGATAAGAGCAGAAATAGGAGTGGGCCCTTCCATAGCATCAGGTAACCATACATGAAGAGGAAATTGTGCAGATTTAGCAACTGCACCGGCAAATAATAGAACGGCACAAAAAATAACAAATAAAACATTGGCCTCATTATTATAAATGAGGTTTTTGAATATTTCGAACATATCCCGAAATTCGAAACTACCTGTTATCCAATAAAAACCTAAAATTCCTAATAATAAACCAAAATCTCCTACTCGATTAGTTACAAACGCCTTTTCACAAGCATTTGCCGCAACAGGCCGCATAAACCAAAAACCTATTAATAGATACGAACACATTCCAACTAATTCCCAAAAAATATAAATTTGTATCAAATTCGAACTAATAACTAATCCTAACATGGAAGTACTAAAAAAACTCATATAAGCAAAAAATCTCAAATATCCTTGGTCATGAGACATATAATTATCACTATAAATAAGAATCATAATTCCAACGGTGGTGATTAATATTAACATAATAGAAGTAAGTGGATCGATCAAATAGCCGAGTTCTAAAGAAAAATCATTAGTGATGATCCAAGACCATACATATTGATATATGGAACTGCTATTTATTTGCTGAATAGATAGATTTATCGACAAAATCATGGCTATACTTAACAATAAAACACTCTTAAAAGCCCACATACGACGAAGCTTTTTTGTTGGACTTGGAAAAAGAAGAAGTCCCACTCCTATTAATGCAGGAACTGGAAGTGGAACAAAAGGTATTATCCACGCGTATTGATATGTATGTTCCATAAAAAAAAAAAGTTTTTATTCTGAATTGTTTTCGAATCAATAGGTTTTTTCTTTTTCAAATTTGAAAGGGTTAATAAAAAAATAAAGATATGCATTAATTTAAATTAAATAAAATCGATTTTTTCTTACTTTGTTTTCTTACTTATTATGTGTTTTTCTTAAATACGTCAAAGATTTAAATGAAGAAGTCATAATTGGTCAAATAATATCACTAAGTTATTAGTACAAAATATTAGTTATTTACTAAACTTTTTCTGAAGATGTCGAAAATATAAATTTCAATTATTATTACTCTTACAATAATTTATATCGATACAGCACAACCAGAAATAAAAACACTAAATAAAGAAGTATTTTTTTGAAAGTATTTTTTTGATATAAATCATAGGATTAACTAAGTTAGCCTAAATTAAATAAGAACTTCCCTTTTTCTTTTTATATTTATTTAATTTCTTAAAAATCATTAACTAGTTCATTCTGAAATTGATGAATTGGTTTCTATTTCAATAAAAGACATTTATAAGAAGTATAGGCAGACCACTTTTTTTTTTTCAATTTTAGAAACTAAAGAAAAAAATTACTAAAATATCGTTTATAAAGTTATGTTATGTATAATTCCTAATTTCATTAGAATTTTTAAATTTCAATTAAGTTTCTTTTTTCCTGGATCTTGATCAATTAAAAATCACATGATGACATATTATATTTATATATATTATCTATTTTCCCTATTTTCTATTTTTTTTATTTTAATTCGAGGAATGCTTTATTCTATTTCAAATAATATTTTTTATGATTTTTTATAAAGAGAATGTTATAAAGAAAAAATAGATAATGAATAGTAAAATACAAAATCACTTCTTTTGAACAATAGATGTCTTTCACATCCAATAGAATAATGAGTAATCTCTTAATTTTCAAATGGCAGTTCCAAAAAAACGTACTTCTATATCAAAAAAACGTATTCGTAAAAATATTTGGAAAAAGCAAGGATATTGGGCGGCTTTAAAAGCTTTTTCATTGGGTAAATCTCTTTCCACCGGGCAGTCAAAAAGTTTTTTTGTGCGACAAACAAATAAGTAATAAAGAATTGTGAGAATCTGAATCTATGAATCTACATGACTCAAAAAGTTGGCAATTTTTATTTAGATATCAGGAATATAAAATGAATGATTTCCATTACCCATTTTTTTTTTGAAAAACGAAAAACACAAGATATAAAGGTTTACCTTTTTAGTATATTTAGTATCTTTTTTATGAACGCAATTTAAGATTTTACTCATTGATCTACTTAACAATAGTTCAATTTTTTCTTTGTTCGCCTATTTCTATATTAACTATATAAAGATAAAGAACTGATACAAGATCTTTAGCCAAAATGACTGAATCCTTGATTTCAAACTTTTTTGTAAAATTTATGAATTATTATTTATCTGAATTACTAAGCCTAATATATAAAAAAATTTTTTAGTTGGTATATTAACTATGAAAAATGTATAAAATTTAAGTGATTTAAAAGAAATCCTATTTTTGGGGGTTTATTAATAAAATGAAACACGATAAAGATAAATTATAAGTGAATCAGTAAAAAATACAAAAAAGTAAAAAGGAGAAAAGACTCTTTTTTGAGTTCTATCCCCTATCCGGGGGTAGAACTAGTTAGTTACAACGAGTCAATTCTCGAAGAGGATAAAATCCACGAAAGCTCCAAGTTAAATAAAAGCGATCCTCTAAACTAAAAAAATGAACCTTCAAATTCCTATGAATTTTTCTTCATCAATTTGATTGTTTTTTTTTTTAAGTATTCTATTGAATTTACTTTATTGAGTCTCGACTATTGAATAGAAATACGCTATTATAAATTTGAGTAAGCCGCTATGGTGAAATTGGTAGACACGCTGCTCTTAGGAAGCAGTGCTAGAGCATCTCGGTTCGAGTCCGAGTGGCGGCATGCCCTCTTCTAAAAAACAGAAAATAGATTCTATAATAAATTCAATTAGTAATTTCCGCTTCATAATTAAGGGACCCCTTACTTTATATTTTAAATTTTTATGATATTTTTAACTTTAGAACATATATTAACTCATATTTCCTTTTCGATTGTTTCAATTGTAATTCCAATTCATTTAATAACCTTATTCGTCGATGAAATCGTAAAACTATCTGATTTGTCAAAAAGGGGCATGATCGTGACTCTTTTATGTATAACAGGATTGTTAGTCATTCGTTGGATTTATTCGGGACATTTTCCATTAAGTAATTTATATGAATCATTAATCTTTCTTTCATGGAGTTTCTCCATTATTCATATTGTTCCATATTTCAAAAAAAAGAAAAATTATTTAAGTGCAATAACCGCACCAAGCGCTCTTTTTACACAAGGCTTTGCTACTTCAGGTCTTTTAACTGAAATACACCAATCCGAAATATTAGTACCTGCTCTCCAATCTGAGTGGTTAATAATGCACGTAAGTATGATGGTATTGGGTTATGCGGCCCTTTTATGCGGATCATTATTATCAGTAGCACTTCTGGTCATTACATTTCGAAAAGACATAACACTTTTTTATAATAAAAATCATTTATTAAATTTCAATGAATCTTTTTACTTTGGTGAAATTCAATGCATGAATAAAAAAAGCAATGTTTTTGGAGATACTTATTTTTTTTCTGCTAAAAATTATTACAGGTCCCAATTGATTCAACAATTGGACCATTGGGGTTATCGTGTTATTAGTATAGGGTTTATCTTTTTAACCATAGGGATTCTTTCGGGAGCAGTATGGGCTAATGAGGCATGGGGTTCATATTGGAATTGGGACCCAAAAGAAATTTGGGCATTTATTACTTGGACCGTATTCGCGATTTATTTACATAGCCGAACAAATAAAAAATTGCCCCCTGCAAATTCTGCTGTTGTGGCTTCTATTGGCTTTCTTATAATTTGGATATGCTATTTTGGGGTCAATCTGTTAGGAATCGGGCTACATAGTTATGGTTCATTTATATTAATGTCTAAAGAAAGTCTCTAACGAATATCAACAAAATAGAACGCATATAAAAAAATATAAAAAATTTGTGTAAGTCGGCGAGAGCCATATGAATCAAGTAGTGTAGTAATTCATATGGTTCTCACAAAAACCAAATGTATCTGGTTCAAATTTAACTTTTTTATTTAAACTTAACTTAATTTATTTAAACTTAACTTAAGAGAAGAAAAAGTAAGTATTTTTTTATAGATAGTTTCCATGGAAACTATCTATAAAAAAAATTAGATAAAATAACTTCGACCTTGTCAACTGATAATGAAAGAACAAAATCCGGGTAAAAACCAATACCTACTACTGGTAAAAAAATAGAGATCGAAACAAATAACTCTCGCGGTCCCGAATCAAAAAAATAAGAGTTTTGCGCATTAAAAAATTTGTATCCATAGAACATCTGGCGTAACATAGATAATAAATAAATAGGAGTTAATACCATTCCAATTGACATTACAAAAGTAATTAGCATTTTTGGGATTAAAAAAATTTTTTGGCTGGTAATTACTCCTAAAAAGACTATCAATTCTGCAACAAACCCACCCATACCTGGCAATGCAAGAGAGGCCATTGAAAAACTACTGAACATAGTGAATATTTTTGGCATTGAGATAGCTATTCCGCCCATTTCGTCGAGATAAGCAAGACGTATTCTATCATAACTCATTCCTGCCAAGAAAAAGAGTGCAGCACCAATAAATCCATGAGAAATTATTTGTAAAATGGCTCCATTGAGTCCCGTATCGGTTATTGAACCTATTCCTATAATTATAAAACCCATATGAGATACAGAAGAATATGCTATTCTTTTCTTTAAATTACGTTGACCAGAAGATGTTGAAGCTGCATAGATTATTTGCATTGCGCCTATTATCATTAACCAAGGAGAAAATAGTGAATGCGCGTGAGGTAATAATTCCATATTGATCCGAACCAACCCATATGCTCCCATTTTTAATAAAATTCCAGCGAGAAGCATACAAGTACTGTAATGTGCTTCTCCATGGGTATCTGGTAACCATGTATGTAGTGGTATAATCGGCGATTTGACAGCAAAAGCAAGAAAAAATCCAATATAGAGTATTGTTTCTAATGCCACAGGATACGATTGATTAGCTAATGTTTCAAAATTTAATATTGGTTCATTAGAACTATATAAAGCGATACCCAAAACTCCCATTAACAAAAAAACAGACCCACCCGCAGTGTACAAAATAAATTTTGTAGCTGAGTACAGACGCCTCTTTCCCCCCCACATGGATAGAAGTAAATAAACGGGAATTAACTCTAACTCCCACATGATGAAAAAGAGTAAGAGATCTCTAGAAGAAAATAACCCTATTTGGCCGCTGTACATTGATAACATCAAGAAATGGAATAATCGAGAATCTCGAGTAACCGGAAAAGCCGCTAAAGTAGCTAAAGTAGTGATAAATCCCGTGAGTAAAATAGGTCCTATAGAAAGCCCGTCTATTCCTAATTTCCAGTGGAAATCAAAAAAACCAATCCATTTATAATCTTCAACTAGTTGGATTAATGGATCGTCCCATTGGAAATGATAACAGAATGCGTAGGTCATTAACAGAAGTTCTAAGACACATATACATATAGTATACCAGCGAATTACTCTATTTCCCCTATGGGGAAGAAAGAAAATTAAAGAACCCGAAAATATTGGAAAAACTACAATAATTGTTAACCAAGGAAAATGGTTCGTGGTAAAGACAAGATACACTTAGACCAGAAAAACCCGTACTCGAACAAAATCAAAATATTTTATTTTCGAGCACGGGTTTTTATCGATAAAAAAATCAAATGAATTCAAGTGGAGTTTTTTTTCTGGAACGTATCAATAAGCTAGACCCATGCTACGAGTTGTTTCATGCCATAAATAAACTCGAACACTCAAGAAATCCGTTGGACAGGCAGATTCACATCTCTTACAACCGACACAATCCTCTGTTCTTGGAGCTGAAGCAATTTGCTTAGCTTTACAGCCGTCCCAAGGTATCATTTCTAATACATCTGTGGGGCAAGCTCGGACACATTGAGTACACCCAATACATGTATCATAAATTTTTACTGAATGTGACATTGGATCTATACATTTTTGAATGTCATAAATTTTCGATCTA
>MKEJ01028031.1:10000-20208 GCA_001753735.1 Embelia ribes
CCCAAGTAAAGAACTGTTACAAATAATGAAGAAACTAGTAGATTTAAATACGAAGCAATGTAAAATAAACCAAATTTGATACCTGAATATTCGGTTTGATAACCTGCTACTATTTCTTCTTTTGCTTCTGGTAAATCAAAGGATAATCTCTCACGTTCTGCCGGCGAAGTAATTATAAATACGAAAAAGCCTATAGGTTTAGATATCTAATAACCTTGCTTCTGCTCGCCGTTGATCCACCTCTCCGAACTATTGCCCATTTATTATGGAATAATCTTTTTAGGCTTTTTTTTTTTAAAAGAATCTCATCTAATAACTAATAAAATAATTAGTTCCGATATATTGTTATTTAATTCTCTGGTCGTTTAAAATGGGGTAAAGCTAGTTTTCTGTTCATGTTTTGTAGCCCCTAGATACAGCATCATCGAGAATGCAGACCAGTACATTTGGAAAATCGAAAGGACTTCTACAAACCCTTACAGAAGGCAGCTGGAGTGAAGCATTTGACGGTCTTGGTATCTCTCTTCTGTTGACTTCTAATCCAGCCATTCAGGTACTTAATCAAGCTTTTGATCAAGTTGATCAAAATCTATGTTACCGAAACTTGTTTTTCACAATTTAAATTAAGAAAATATCTGAAGTTCAAATGGTTGCTTGCCAGTATACAGTTTTTGATCAGCTGAAACAAAAACGCTTAATGGCATTGAAGAGTGAAACTAAGGGATCAAATCCAGTAGCTCTTTCCGCTTTCTCAGCTTTTGTTTTAGGTGCAATCTCGAAGAGCATTGCTACATGTCTGACATATCCAGCAATCAGGTTTGTCATCATTCTTTCTGTATATTACTTACTAGTTGTGTTTTGGAAGAAGTGAACTTAAATCAAGAGACACTGCATATTTGGAGATAGTTGTGTCTCAGCTTGGTAATGAGTTCTAACCTTTTTAGTGTGTGCTTATGCCATCCAAGTTTGAACTTCATATATTTGAAAATATTAGTGTACGACCTTCAAATGAAATCCTCTTGTCATCTAAACTCAAATTACTCTGTTGATTTATTGACGTTACAAAAGTTTAGCCACCCAAGGTGCCTATATAAGACCGTGTTATCACCAGTCCTAATATCTTATTTAACTTTAAATTCCTAATACGAAGTCTTTACATTTTCTCAATTGCTATGTCATTCTAGCTTATTAATGGCAATGATCTAGTTGGGTATGTGCTCTTCGAAGTGCTAGGCAAACGTCCAACAAGTTCGCTTAAGTTATACAAGGATTCTTGAGCCCAAGAGTTGAAAGTAACAAGTGTTTCTTTACCCAGAATAGAATAACCATTTGGAATAATAAAACAGATTATATTTGTTGAGAAGTGCAATAATATTTTGGCAAAGAATGTCGGAACAAATTGGAAAAAGCTGAAAGGTTTTAGTGCTGCAATGGCAAGGTCTGGTATCAACATATGATTAGCATGGAAGAGAATACATTAAGCTTTATCTTAAATTCGTCACTGAAGGTGCTTATACTTTGACTATGAACAGGTGTAAGGTTATGATTCAAGCTGCAGACTCGGATGAAGATGATGTCGAAAAATCCAAACGAAGGTCCCAGAAGACTGTACCGAGAGTTCTATATTCTATCTGGAAAAAGGAAGGGCTGTTGGGATATTTCAAGGGACTACATGCCCAGATCTTGAAAACCGTACTAAGCTCGGCATTACTTCTAATGATAAAAGAGAAATTAAACACAACAACTTGGGTGTTGATACTTGCTATGCAAAGGTATCTATCGCTAACACAAGGTAGATTAAAGGGTGCTTAGTGGGAGTGAGGTCAACTGTACTCTGAATAAATTGTGTGGGAGTAATGATTCCATTACATATATACAGAAAGGTTTCTTCTTTCGGATGTGTTTACATCCTAACAGTGTTGGTTTATTCAAGAATGACATGCATTGGCAATATGGCATGCATAGGACATCAATAAATAGTCTGAATCCTCTTGGGAAGTAATTCTTGGATTTAGTTTTTGTAGAAATTAAGCGATGCAGTTCTTTCGACTACAAGACATATTTTGTTTACGAGTGTTAATTTTTTTCTATGCAACAGTTTCTTTTGAAGTTGATGGCTTTTGCTTGATTTTGAAACTGAAATAGTCGCCAATCCTGAGATTCGCATGTCACATTGACATGTTCGGATATGATACCTCTAGCAATTTCTTGCTCATCCGACTCCATCTTGTGCATAGATTTGAGAGGCAAAATACTTGGGGCTTTTGGATAAGGTTCTCAGTAGCTCAAACAAGATCGAATGCTCTTCTTTTTTTCTCTTCCCATGTTTGGTTCGGGGACTGCTTTGATCCTGGCTATGGTCTAGCCTGGCATATATGTTTTATTATATTTGGATCAAGGACTATAATATAGCCTGCTTGAGTGGATAATTTGTTGGTTGACGTTGAATTTGCGAAAAAAATTCCAGATGTGAAGGTTGAGTTCGAAATCGCTCTCTGTAGTTGAGCGAGCTTAACTCAATATCTCGTTCGGAACCTGCTGAAGTGTATTAGAGAAGAATAGAAATACAGGAGTAATACTAAAATATCTCGTACAAAACCTTTGCCAATGGGTGCACCAAGCTCATGGGTGGGTATTCGTCTCGATGCAGGTTGACTAATAAGTTGCTGAGAATCGACCACTTGGTCCGAAAATCATCTAGGCTTGAGTATCGTTGCTGACTATATGATATTTATGTACTGTTATAAGCCTATATTTAAAAAAAAAAAAAAAAGTATGAAAGAAAGAAAAACTGTCAATGGTACAATAACTTAATTATTTTTTATTTATGGACAAAATCTATTACTACGTTTCTTAAATTTCGAGACCTGTTAATATTGAAATTGAAACAGGGAAACTTTTAAGTATTATTATTGACCAAATATTTAATCATCACAAAAGGAAAAAAACTCCATATCCTATAATTGGGAAAAGTTTGATACCTGGTCCGACCCGGTCCTAAATTTTGAAACCCAAAAGATGAGGTCCGGGTCTTTGGTGGCCGCTTGAGGCCCAACGTGACGTCCACAACTTGGTACTAATTACACAATCTCTCGCCTGTATGTATTTATTTATATATTATATATGTGTCCAGTACATGTATATATATATATATATTTTGTCTTTCCCGTGGGAGCTGAAAATTAATTAAGAAAAAGTAATTTAGTAGCATAAGAATGGCGTCTTCAGAAGGGAAGAATTTTCAGCAGGAAGGGCAGCAGACCATGAAATGGACCCCACACCCCATGCTACAAGCCCACCCCACCAACAAGCCCCATGTATGAATGATTTTTACTTGTAGCTCTACTTTTCATTTGCATCATAAATTAGTGTTTCCTATGGCAGCAACGATTTCTCGTAAAAAAAAAAAAATACAGCTAAAAGTAATATTGCTATCCCATTCACGCAAGGATACTATTTTCTCTGATGGACCGAAAGGGTGCATGTGGCCGATGTGGCCATGTCACATTCTCCTCCTAATTTTATTTTTTTTTTATAAGATTTACATGTAAAATTTGACAATTTTCAATCTTGGCCGCATCCTTGCCCTCTTCATGGAACAAATTGGACTGCTACCCCATGAAGAGAAAAATATTAGCGCCCTACATTGAACAAACTGGACTCAGTGTCTCAATCCCCTACCAAAAAAATCCTGAGTCGATCGTTGAGTTTTGGCTTTACTTCGTAAGCTCATGCTAGCATCACCTGCACCACGGCATGAAATTGATCACGTCAATATGTGTGATATGTCAAGCATGATTTGAGTGCAAAGATTGGAGTCAGTATAATTTTTTTAGCAAGTGGTTTCAGCTCGCTGCAAATCAAGATTTAGTTCTTCTTTATGAAACTTTTTCTTCACACAACTCTCCCAAACTGCGGAGATTGTATATAGGATTAATTACAACAATGGTCCTAATAGTTTTTGAATAATATTCTTTTCAATCCCTTGAGTTTCAGTTGCAATAGATATAGTCCCCAGATTCTAAGAAGATGACAGAGATGGTCCTGGTCGTAAAACCATTGTGAATCATGAAGTGGCGCAAAGGCGATTGTGAAAATCTTATAGATTGACCCAAGCCTGATTTACTTAGGAGTAAACTAGTCACTCTACTCCACAGCGGACCAAAAACTTTTGCATAGGGGAGCGAAGTCTAATCCTTCAACGTAGGGGTTAGTTTTTGTTTTTCATAAATGTAAAAGTTTATACCCCCAGCGGGTGGATCCGCCAACGAGGCTACAATTACTTATGTTGTGAAAGAGTACAAATTTCTCACTTTTATCTTAAATTGGTGACCAAATCTTTCTTATTTTCAACATACGAGGAATGTTGGCATTTCGATTGAAAAGTGGACAAAATTGAATTTTGGTCCAAACTGTGCGGACATCGATGTAGTTCACCTCTTGAATAACTATTTTCGGGACAATATCACTCACAAACCAATCTTTTTTTGCAGGGCAAGGTGGCAATGGTGACAGGTGGAGACTCGGGCATAGGTCGTTCCGTGAGCCATTGCTTCGCATTGGAAGGTGCCACCGTGGCATTCACCTACGTGAAGGCCAAAGAGGACAAAGACGCTAATGATACCCTCCAAATGTTGAAAAGGCTAAAAGCTCCGATGCCAAGGATCCTATAGCGATTCCCACGGACTTGGGCTTCGACAAAAACTGTAAGAAGGTCGTTGATGAGGTTGTCAATGCCTATGGCAGGATAGATATTTTGGTCAACAATGCGGGTGAGCAGTTCAAGGCGAGCTCTGTCGAGGAGATCGATGGGGAGAGGCTCGAGAGTGTGTTTAGGACTAACATCTTCTCTTACTTCTTTATGTGCAGGTAAACAATTTTCAATTTCTCAATTTCTATTTGCTCGATTTTATGCAAATTAGGCTATAAGAAACGATCAAAGTGACACTGGTTAAATTATCGTTTCTACCAAAAGCTTGAATTGTTTATTAGGGGCAACTTTTTATTACTTATTTATTCTCGCTCATTCTTCCTCACTTGGCTGGACTCAACTCAGTTTTTTTGGGAGGTGCAATTTATTCTTTCTATCTTTCTTTTGGTTTTAACATTTTTTTTGGAGTCTGTAGAAAATCGAATCCCTAACCTCTTTGGTTTTCTGTACCATGGTACCATATTACGTTACCATTTTTGCTAACAGGGGTAACTTTTTTATTATGTTATATTTTTTTCCAGCAACACATCATATTAAGTTCACCATTTTTGTTAGTAGGGGTAACTTTTTTATTATTTTATATTATTTTCCAGCAACACATCGGGTTTCTTGAAGTTTATCCACTGTTGGTACTAGATTTATTGGCTTTCGTGAAAATTGTTTTATTTGTTTGTGAATGTTTTTGCCTACTTGAAATTGGGTTTCCAGTCGGTATTAATTAGATATTATGTAATTTTTTGCTAACAATAACAGGCATGCTCTGAAGCACATGAAAGAAGGGAGCTCAACTATCTACACCACCTCTGTCAACGCGTACAAGGGCAACACTAAGCTGCTCGACTACACATCCACTAAAGGTGCCATCGTGGCATTCACCCGAGGCCTCGCCCTGCAGTTGGTAGAAAAGAGCATGCGTGTCAATGGACTGCAAAGTTCGGGTTCCAGGCACCAATGAAGAGGGCAGGCCAGCCTATTGAGGTCGCACCTTCCTATGTCTTCCTCGCAAACAATGTGGACTCTTCATATATTACCGGACAGGTCCTCCATCCTATGGTATAGAAATTTCGTTAATTTCACATTATCGATGTTTTGAGCAATTAGGACATGACAGTGATATTTGGGCTAAAGTGTAATGAGCTGATAATAATTTTGGTAACAAGCAGTGGTGGAACCAAAATTTATGCCTAGGGGGAGTGAGTTTTACTGTCTTGTATAGTGGGATACATATTTTTTCCGTTCATGGGGCCATATAGTGGGGTTTTAGAAAGTTTTCTAAATTTATACAGATAATTTGCAAAAATTTCTAGGGTTGGAAAAGCTCCCCCCTTCCGCGCCCCCTGCTGAGCTTCGCCATTGGTAACTAGTAATAATTTTTGTAGGCGGTCACTCTACTTCAATCAATAAATTACTACCACATGGGAAGGGCGAAGTTCCTTGTACATAGAACCAATTACCAAAGCATTTTTTGAAATGAGTATTCCAAACTTTAGATAATTGGCACGACAGATATCTTCCTACAAAACTGTAGACGTTTGGAAAGTACGATTTTGGCAAAGATTTAGAAAGCATTTGGGTGTACAAAAACTTTAACCTGGCACGATCAGTGTAATTAACTGTGTATTTTTTTTCCCCATAAAGTTAACGGATGCAGATACTTCCACACATAAAATTTTCATTTTCTTTTATCTAATCCCTGCTACTTACCAATATTGTCTTTTTTCTTATGCAGGGGGGTACATGGTAAATGCTCAAGTACAAATCCATAGCCGGGTCTCTCTTTGGTTGCTCTTTGTTTCTCGTCTAGAAATGTAGCAAGTGTTATAACTTACGAATAAACAAAAATAGTCACGTACCTGGATATCTTTGATGCTACCGAGCCAATAAATCTCGTCTTTTGAAATTTAACAATCTCTTTACTTTTCCTCAGTTCTTGTTCAAGTTTTACAGTCGGGTCAGGAGGTATAGCCGTATAGCGTTAAGTCTTGTGAGCATTTAGACACTGAAAACTTGAAACTGTAAACAAATCCAATAGAGCAACTTCTATTTCCTCTCTTCAGTTTTACCACTTCAAGCATACCGTTCACCCAGACAAAAGTGGCTGGAAAGTAATAATACAATATTGGTTTCTAAATGTTTTCGATATTTTCAATACGATGTTCAAAACTTCAAATCAACTTTCATCGGAATCTACATCAAAGAAATGCAAGTGTGGTACTACCGGTTTGTGCTCAACTGTTTCTGCTTCTTCGTCCAGATTTTGTTTCCAACCCAAATGATGCATATAAACTCTGTCGTATGCTTCAATATTTAATCCCGAAGCAAGAAAAAGTTCCACCTCATTCACAAATCGGTCTGCTCTTCCAGCTACGAAAGACATTACTGCTTTAGAAACTACTGTCTTGAAGTTTTCACGTGAAGCTTCTGGCGAAGTTGGAGACTTAGGGTCACTTAAAAACAGGGAAAAAGAAAACAACAATTAGTCTTAAGACGACAAATTAGTATTGATTCTGAATATATATCAATCCTGATTGACTTGTAATATTTGAATGAGTTTGAACCTGTTAATACTAATAGAATAAAATGTGTTGATCAATAAAACATCAAATTTACCTACTCAATGAGTCGATCATACCCAATATATGATGAATGATGATCTCAACATCCTCCTCCTGCACGTTGAAAATGAAGGGGTGGTAATACGTTACATTGCATAAATTTGCAAAACTTTCACAATTAATAGAATTCATTCATAATAACTGTGAAAGTCATATGCGAGAGAATAGCTAAACAACTTCACTCTTTTATTTGCATCTCGCTTATGCAAAAAATAAAGTCACAAGGCCCAAAACCGAGATGATTAAAATATCAGAGTATTTCAAGGACTTAATAAGGTATTAACATTATCATTTCCATCTGTATTTACATGTCCTGTTATGGCTACATACTTGATTCGTGCAAACTGTGGTAATATCAACATAGGAGAAAGCTAAAAAACTTAAAATAATTCACCAAATATAGAACATGTGAACCTGAATTAACGCTTGAATTTCCCTTCTCAACCAGCTTTGGAGCCAACGGTTTTTCTGAAGATACTTACGAGACTTCCAGTACCGTGATACATTGAATTGATCGCTTAAGCTACCTACTGTCTAACAAACGATTCAAACAGAAAAATGGTATTACTTTAGGTGAAGCTGTCAGTAAATCGCTATAGTGTAGAAAATGAGCATCAGTTTTTACCTGCCTCAGTATAGTAGCACTGCAGCCTATACTTGTGAGCTTCAGAGTAGAAATCACTGCAGAAACCACCACCACCACCAAGCCTTAATACCAAGAATTTGTGGTTAGCTATATAGAACCAAATAAGATATCAACGTACAATCATTAACGTGAATTTTGTTACACCACTAATTTGTATTTGAAGCAACTTGCTCATCTATATATACGAGAAAATAATGACAAAATTCTCAGACATAAAATTCATATGCAAGGGTAAAAAACGAATCAAATGAATTACCTATTACCCACATTCTGATTAATGTAATGTCTGTGAAAAGAAATTCCGTCGTATCCATGTACGATAGAAAAATTTTCCATCTGCAGAACCCATAAATGAAAGATTAATTTTCCTGAATCAGTATACCAGAGTAAAAACAATACTGTAAGCAGCCAAGCTTAAGTGAAAGTAACTATACGTATATACACAACAACATACCTTGCATAGAGGGCATTTTACAGAAGAAGGTGGGAGAGAGAGCTTATGAGAAACCACTTTGGTCCAACGTAAAATGCAATTGAAACAGAATTTATCTGGACATGAGAATTGGTAAAATTGCTTAAAAAGGGTAAATGACAATAATTCTGAATCATTTTTTTCATCATTCCTATGTTTAAAATACACAAGGATAGTACTTACACCACAATTCACTTTCCTATGAGTAGTCTCCTGTGTAATTTGAATGAAAAGAAACACACACGTTGAAGCCGGTTATTGTATCTTACAGGAAAAAGTATAGTTTTTCATTAACATGAAAATGTAAACTTAGTAAGTATTACAGCTGTTTACGACAAAAAATTAAAAGAAAAAACACAGGTTGAAGTCGCGAAAAGTAGGCAAAATGGATACTCAAGAGATGAAAACAAATTTTTCCCGTCAAGAAAAAAAATAGCATTTCTTTTCCTGGAGCAGGCAAATCGCTAACAAACTACAAGAAAATATCCCCAAAAAAAGAAAGAAATAAATAAATCAACATTTGGTTTTCCTTTTTTTCTTTTGGCAGCGACCAAAGGACCCATTGTTAGGGTATTTTCCAATCCCCAAAACTTTAACTCTGTATACCTAAAACTCTAAATTTGAGGCGTGGGAATGGAGAGTGGTATGTCCTAAACTTAAAAATGGAACTGGTCACAAACAATAATCCCCTGGTTAAAGGTATCAATGTAGCAAACCCGCTTTTTTTCACAGAGATTGAGTAGTATTAGATACACTATCTCTAAAATTTAGGAAATAGACTCAACAGGTGTGAGTGCTCAAACATTGATTTCATAAATATTGCCCAAATTTTAATTCCGCAAAATATATTCCCCCAAAATTTCTATCCCAGCATTCAATAAATAAAATTAACTCAATCTAATTCTAACCATAAAGTCTGAGATTAATTGCATCAATCACAAATTTTACCATACATAAACCAATTAATCAATATATCATAAATAAATCGAATTACATACGGAAACAGTGGTCCATATATGATTCTTGAACAAAAGGTCCGAGGCAGATTGGGCACGGAGATGTTGTCCACGTGGCAGAACTGCTGCTGCTACTGGTGAGCTCCTCTCCTCCCGCCATCTCTCTCTCTCTCTCTCTCTTTCTCTCTCTCTGCTGTGTGGAAAACAATTGACGGCGACGAATAAAACGAATTAAGATAAGAGGTTAAATGCAGAAATGGTACCCGGTTTTGTAAAGATGACATAGTTGGTCCAGATATGGACGATACGGGAATGATACCCATATATGTAGCGGCCTCCAAAATCCAAACTAGACAAAAGGGTATAAGGTAAGTTTTAGTTACAGCTCTTTCAATACAATTTGGACTTTTAAATCAAAATTTAAAATTAAATCTACCAATCGAACTTTAGAATAGTACTTATTCCATGACCATTATATTAGAGCTAATTCTAAATTGAGATGATAATCTGAAAGTTAATTGTAAAGATCTCCAATTAAAATCTAGCGAAGGCTTTCCCTCTAATTAGTTTCATTATTACGAGCCTATATCCCGTTATTTGACAATGTTACAATTTGGCCTTTTTAAAGACCAAGATGCTAATTTCGTATCAAATTTGCATGGCAAAATGATTGAATGGAATCGAGCTCGAGTAGAAATCATACCTAAATTATTATTATTCCCTAGAAATCCATTATTGTAAAGGGTTTTGAAAGTGTAATAAAACCAAAATGATTTAATTTGAAAACAAAAGTTTTTTTTTTTTTTTT
>MKEJ01028033.1:0-19040 GCA_001753735.1 Embelia ribes
GTGAACCTTCTTTCATATTTTAGTACACTTTGTAAGCCTAAAGCAAGCAAATCCATTATATTGAATCGCTCTCCCCAACTGAAAATGAAATCATTCACCAAATCAAACTGTTAACGACAACAAAACTAGACACATCAGATGTAAAGCCATAGCCAATTGCGATGAACAGCAGCATGTCCACATAAAATATTTAAATTTTGATGTACTAAACCTAGAAAGCAAACATTGTAATTTTTGTAAACTTGGATTTGTTTATAAGCAGTAAGCACTGAACAAGGAAGGACAAGCAAATTCATCAAATTGAAGCGACAATAGATCTAGACATTCACATGTAAAGCCATATCAACTGCCATGCACACGGATGTACACATATACACATCAAATTTCTGATGTACTAAACATAAAAATAGCAAATTTCATAATATCTGTAAGTTCAGCCTCATTTATAAAAACTTCCAGTGCTAGCAGATACATCAAAGTGAACCACCAAGCCTTTACAAATTTCCCTCAGAAAGAAAAACCATCAAAAATTTAAAAACAAGTAGCCAAATGTGACATATATATATGGTACTAAGAGGGGCTCCAATCAATTTTAATCAGAGCCCGCTCCAGTACATATTTCCCTACTGTTTGATACGTTTTAAAATAAATTCAATTGTTGGAACTTAAGAAGGTACTTTACAGGACTGGAGCTGACAATAAAAAATGATATGCTGACCAACAAAGATAATCATAAAAGAGGCTTACATGGGGGCTAAAATCATATATATATATATATATATAAGATATCACGTCAATTTTTTGTTTTTTTTTTTGTTTTTTAATTCTGAAGGGCTTAGCCTTGCTGTCCCTACCCTGCTTTGGCATGGTACTTTATATCCGAATCATTAAATCATTAGATCTAACTTAAAATTGATATGACATTGGAGACCTGTATTAGAGCGGGTATGTATGTATACCTTCCCGCAGCCGTAGCCAAACCCACCTGTCTCAGCAGGCTGATCATTGTCACACATGGCATTGCCAACTGTCAAATGTGTGTGTGTACACACACACACACACACACACACACACACACACACATACACACAACTAAATGTTCGCAAGGGAGGCTGCACCACCCCATAATTTTCAAGTGTAAAATTTTTTATAAGTAAATTTAGTACTAAGTTTTACTCTAAAAACTTTCTGCATGTAGTTTCAGCATCCCAAATAAATTTGCTAAGGGATTTCCCAATTCCGCACTGCATATATGCTAAAATATAGGATATCACTTCAATTTTACGGAGAAATTAGGCCTACTATCCCCACATAGCTCCTTCCAGTTGCTTTATATATATCTCAATGACTAGATCAAACTTTAAACTTTATATCTCAATCAATGACTAGATCAAACTTAAAACTGATAAGATGTTGTAGTGGAGCAGGCATCTATAGATACCTTTCCGCTGGCGGACCCGAACCCGCCCGTCTCGGCCCGCTCTTCGTCCCCACACCCGGCATCCACCTCCGTGTCTTGCAACGGGAGCTGGACCTGAGCAACCATTAGGTAATTCGGCTCCCCGTCGGACGTGTGGGTCCCGAGGATCATCTTCTGGAGGGAGTAGTCCTTCCCGGGTGGCTCGTCTCGGAACGGGAGCCACTCGACGGTCAGCGACGGCCACTCGAGCGCGTGCGTGACGATCAGGTCGTACAGAAACGGCGCGTTCTTCTTCCAGATCTTGTACTCCTCGTTTATCAGACGTTCCTCGCTCTCGCCACGTACTTCCTCTTCGTCTTTCCCCATTTTCGGTTCAGATCGACCACAGCGAGAGAGAGAGAGAGAGACAGAGAGATTTCTGTATCTAGGAGTAAAGCGGCTGCAGATTTGGAGGGAAAATCGAGAGGGTCGGTGGGCCGGGCTAGTCTTATATCAAAGCCCGCGGCAGTTTTAATTTGGGCCGTTAATCTTGATTATAGCCCGACTAAAAAAATGGACAGATTTTCGATTTTTGAGCCTTGATCAAATGCATACTTAGATCATACTGGAAGGTTATACATGCGTTGCACGTAGCATTTTCTTCGGTGTAGTGAGAGCCAAACTAGATAAGTTTGCTCGGATTTTGCTAATCAGTTTCTCTATCTCCTTTCGCTTCAAATGGTGCATTTTTTAGCTTCACATTGTGCGAGAGGAGTTGGGATAACTTGTAAGATTTGTAAATCGATCTTATTTAAAATAACATAAATCTCATAAAGTTAAGATCATTGTGTAGTTTTGGAATTCGAAATTCGTGTATTTTGACATACAATCAATAAAGCCATTAAAAAATACAATGCAACATAAATTGCAAAAATGCAAAACTAAGGTTAAATGAAGAAAAAGAAGAGAGAATTATCAACATTATAGTTCCATCATCTTGACCTCATTTCACATTGTCAATGTAGCCTAGTTTCTTCTCTGATACAAATTCTGCACCTGTAAAACATTAATGAGAGAATAATGAATGTACAAGAAAGTAAAAATAACTAAGGCTAAATAATACTAATATATATATAACTAAACATTACGGAAATACCACATTTCCATATAATAACTTGAAAATCTTCAATATTTAGAATATGGTCCTTCTGCTATCTACAATCACATTACACAACTGACATAAGGAAGATTTTTGACCAACTAATTAACCATTTTCTTGTTCGGCCCCAGCAACATATCAGCACTTCTACTCTCGTGAGTCGATGAACTCAGCAAGGCACCATATCATTTACTCCCAAATGCATTTCATTACTCGGCGCAACATCCAAAGACAATGTTAACCTAAATATTTTTTAAATACTGGTTTTATACAACTCTAGCTTTTGTCATGTCTGCACCTCATGGCATAAAATAGTCACTCCGTTCATAGGATTGCACATGGATTATTAACATCCTAAAAAAATTTTATGCAAATAGTATACATGTCTAATTCAAATTGTCATGCGAAGGAGATCGTTGATGTTCGGTTATTGCAAACTGGAGGACGAAACAAATTCTTCAGACCCCGAGACGTTATTTTTTCTGTATTTATAACCTATAACTTTGATGACTTTCTAACAAAATCTCCCTTCAAATCAGTCTCAGACCAGTTATAACCTTCTTACCTTCTTGTGAGACGACGCCAGATAATACACCAAAAAGATGAAGCCGTGTAGCGAGAATCTACATATTGTAATTAACATTAATCCATTCAAAGCATAGCCATTTTATGTTACAGTGCCCAAAGTTCAAGTTCATGAATCAAAAGATACTCATATCGAGAAATTTTTTATATCAAAAACTGTAGAAGCCAACGATCGAGTTACATCCCTTCAACATCATAACTTCTTGTTTCTAGATTGAAGATGTATTATCACTTGTTCCTCAATTTGCTCATAAATAATTGCTATAGAACTCACATTTTTTCAAACAGAACAGCATCTCCTTTGCAAGTATATCACCTGTACATATCCAACTATGTCAAAAATGAACTATGAAGAACGGTAGCAAATAAATAATAAAAGTTAATCCACACAAGTTCGTAAACCTTCATTGAGAAAAACATTATACATTAAAGTACAAATAACAATTGGTGGAGTTATATTATAGAGGAACTAAGGAAAATATAAAAACAAGGAAAGAAGAAGATATTAAGACAATTAGGTTTAGAAGCTAGAACCGGAATTTGCATACATTTGCAGTTCAGCATAAAGATGGACATGGTGTACTTTCTGCCCACCACCATCGAGAACTCTATGATGCCACCGAAAGGAAAAAAAAGAAAGACACAAGTCATAAACAACCCGGCATAGAATAACAACGATATTATGATTTTCTCTTTTTCTCTATTCATTAGTCTTTCTCTACCCTAACCAAATAAGTGATTTACTCACCTGCAAAGGAAATATGTCATCCCATTCCTTGTAAAAGTTATCCTTACAAAAGAGCTTAAGATGTGGATCCGAGGTGAACCAACAGAAATTACCATGTCATCCACCCTGCATGATTTGAAAAAGTTATTGTAGAAAAAAGTAGTTACCCATCTCTATAAAAAGTTCAGCTTTTTGCACTCTGATGAAGGCACCAAATCAAATAAAAGTACAGTTAATAACATCTTAAATGCAACAACTTTTCCAGTAATGAGATAGAATTTACCATCAATACTCTCCGTAATTCTGCTGTACAGGAAGTATGTCAGGATCTCAAATGTGTCGAGCCCAATTAGAATGGTTATCTCCACTTTTAATCTTTTCAACTAATAAGGGTACATAGGGGGAATACATCTCGACAGCTAGGCTATCACCTTAATCTCTGATTGATTAAGACACAAGGATACATGTATTTACATGCCATTATAAGATTTAAGATAAAAACAAGAGAAGAAATTTTACAAAGCCATTATACAAAGACACTTTGCAAGAAAAACTACTCAATTACGATGAACAAAAACACCAAAGTAATATCTTAAAAGAAACAGGCATGGAGCCTCTTCATCATTAGTTTCTCAACTTCAAGCGCTTGTTAGGTCTCTGCATGTGCAAGCATAGTCTCTTAGCCACTACGGATAATCCTTCTCTAGTTCATTAAGGAAATTTTGTAATCCTTTTCTACAAAATGACTAAAATTTTGTAAAGACTACTGTCTCTCTTTCATAAAAAACATATTACCACTGAAGTGTTATATAGCTAGTTTTGCCCATTTTAGTAAAATAAATTAAAAGAAAAAACAGAAAGACCACAAGTACAAACTTGATTGATTCGGCAGGAACAGTTCCATCTCCATCAATAAATGAGTAAATGGGGTTGAAACAAAGGAAAATAGAGAAATATAAGTTAATCGTGAGCCAAACGCGCAAAATAATCATGAGAATAGAACTGAAGATGTGCATAGTTCTTAATAAGCAAGAGCACGTTTCATGTCTCGCAATAAAATGCAGTATAGTTTATTTTCAAACGAAAAGCTGATATCACATTGTGATTTACAAATCTCAACACGCAACATACAGGACCTGGAAAGTGCCCTATACTGAGTCCCTCAATTTAGCTTAACATATCTTGTAGCATCAATACGTACCATTGAGTGACATACGTCTAACAAGTCCTCAATTGGAGAATTTTCTGAACCATAGCTGCAAATTAGGCGTGGGTCAGAATTGCTTCCGGTGTGAAATACTACTGGCTAGGATCGAGAGTAATGTTTAATTTAACGTACCAAACATCAAAAGGCATGTCAAATGACTTCCCCTATATGCTGTAGAAAGAAACCCCATTGAGCAGTTTCGCATCCTTGAGAACCGCGTGAGTACCAACTGCCCGCTTGAGTATTGATAATTTAAAGTGTAGAGCAAAAGTTTTCCCATTAAATTTCAGCTGCAACACAACTGACAGAGAGTAAGATTTCTAATTGTGATGCTTTCTTGTTTAATACTTCTTACTGGCACCAGCAATACTATAAATGCTAACTTGCAAACTCGTTAATCACATATAAACTGTAGAGTAAAAAAAGAACCAAAAGGTGGATGTACTTTTTCTTTAGGGGTGACTTTTATTCTGGAAGCAATTATTAGAAAACTCAAGTTCAGATCACGGCAATAGAAAACACTGCCATCCCTATATGAAGTCTATGCAATTTTGAGGGATGCAATGTAAAGCAAGTACCTCATTGTGCTCTATTGCCTCTTCAAAAAGAGTTATACTTTCTTTGGGACCATAGGATTCCAATTTGACACGATCTTCTCCATCTTCAGACCGCTTCTTCTACACCAGAATTTGAGGTTGCCTTTTCGAGTTGAAATCTGGATTCTGGAGCATCTCATATATTGTTGGGCACTCAACCAAGTACACGTTTTGTAAGGAATAGAGCCAATGAAGAGTGTCTAAGTAAAGAAGGTTAAATTTAATAAGCATGCTAACACAGTGCTGTTCTAGATGCGAAGCGACAAAGATGTATCTCATTTTGCAGTGATGATGAGATGTTAATAAGTATGCTAACATAGTGTCTATTAATGCCTCGAGTGGAATATTCAACTAGTGTCTCCAAACGGAAGGTTGGCAGGGAAAGGATAAGTGGCAGACTGCTGAAAATTAAAGATGTTGCCTCAAACTTGTGGATTTTGAGTTAAGATTGTCCCATTTCAAGCTTGAAATTTTATTGACAACCAATTCACAGCAGAGCTTACATCTCACCCTTCCTAGATTCTAACTCCATAATAAGGTTGTTAAAGCTTTCTGGCAAAAAGCTCAACAAACTCTAGGCCAATTCCAGCCCGTGACAAGTTAAGATATAAAAGCAATAACCAATTTCCCCGTCTTCTTGAGTTAAACTCGTGATATCACATAATAGAATCGATTCCTGAGGATTCAAATCTGTAAAATAGTTTTCAAGTCCTTCAGCTTATACTGCGACCAATATGTACATCGATAGTCAACATATGGGATGCACCAGAAAGGAAATATTGAGGGGAAAAACCTTCATAAATATTACTTGCCAAACAATATTTGCAAAACATATCAGCCTTAAGGCGTTTCAAGTTTCAAGCACACAAGACAAATACTACAAGTGAATAAGAATGAAGGACCCAAAATTTTGAATAAAGTACCTGTCGACATTAAATAGAAGAATATGCAGGAACCATGAAGGACCAGAAAGCGTGGAAGCCAGTCATCTACTTCTGTATCATCAAGTGGAGGAGGTTCTCCAGGTAATGCTGCCCATCTCTATCCAAAATAAACGATAATTAATGAGATTTGACAATGAAATCAACGGGATAACTGAAAAGAGAAATACAAAACAAAAACCAAGTGTTACGAGATGAAGATAGTACAGTTCGGACGTAAAGGTAGCCTGAGAGACGAGCTGATCTCAAAATTTCGTCGACGTGTTCTAACCTGCATGGGAGAAATTATACGTCGATAGCCTTAGTTTGCAGCTTGTCTCAATTTAATGCCAACTTTATAACCATGGAACATTACAAGGTTCATTCAAAGACAGAGAAAACTTATCCTCGGAGCAAAAATAAAGATATTTAGAATAAAAGCACTAAAAAGACTCCTTACTGAGCTTTTAAATAAGACTCTCGTTCCTCTAGATCACAAAGTCTTGATCGAAGGGACTCTACTTCTGCCGCTGTCAACACAACCTGCAAAGCACGATAATATTGCTCTAATAATTTATTAACAAAATTTATAGCAGATTGGAGTATTGGATAATTGAATTAACCTTTTCCAGATCATCGGTGTCTGATCCCCATGTCAGTCCCTTGAAACTAAACAACTTTAGCATTGATGCAGCACTTCTCAAATTTTTTCTGGTCCAAAAACGGGTATGTAGCCTATGCTCTCAGCAGAAGGAAAATTAGCTAAAATCAGTAATATTTTGTTGCGTCTCCACTTTCACCTAATTTCAAGATGAAGTACCTTGATACGTTTTCGATTATTTGATGTGATGAAGTGGAAGGAGTGATAGCTTCAATAAAGTCCGAACAAGATGTCGAGGCTTCAAAATGATCAGAATAAATTTTTATTCCCTGAGGACCATCACCCATGAAGGTTACTTCCAATTTGAAGACCTAAAAAATGTTAGCAAATTAAAGTATAAGGCTCAAAGCCAAAAAAAGGTATTTTCAGATCCAACGGTTCAAATTTTGTGCAACATAATAATTAAGGTCAGATCTGAAATGTGCTTAATATGAGTTTCATCACTTGGTTAGCTGCTCGTAACAGGCTTTTGACACAAGATAAAAGTTGCAGCCTTCTCGCATGTTCTCAAATCTTAGGTTTGAGCTGTAAACTTTGTTTCCAGTATGAGGTACTGCCAATGTTTCATGAGGTTCTGTTGCTAGTATCAAATTTTCAACAATTACCAAAAAAAAATTTAATTGAAACTTTGAATATCGTTACAGAAATAAAATTCAGAACCAAGACAGGAATTACCTATTCTTAAGTAGGAATTTTAACCTCTTGCTAGTATAGCCATTATTTGTTTTCGAGAACATTTGCTTAATCCAAAAGGAAAACATGGTCAGATCTGGCTATTATGGGTTTGAGGAAACTATTTTCATAAATCACTGAAGTACTAATCGAGCAGAATTTTCTAATTTCAAAGTTAATACAAATAATTGAAGCTAGATTATTAGTATTTAGAGTAAGCCGTAAGGCATAATACATCCTCAGTTCAAATGTTAGAGAACACCAGAGGCGGACCTAGGATATTATATATAATTATAAAATTTATGGGGATGGTAGAACCTGCTTAAAAAAAATTGCAAATAAAAAATTTTATGCTAAAAATTTTAACCCAAAAAAATTATGAGTGGGGTTGTAGTCTCCTTTAACAAACTTATAGGTCCGTCCCTCGAGATCACTAAAAGTATTGGTGAGTCATAGCTGCTGATCAATATAATATAACAAATTTTCTGTATATAAAACCATTGTGAATTTACGATTAGTTCAGAACAACTTCTTGGAAACTGCTAACAGCATGAGGAATTGGAGCAACCAACACCAAATTAGTTTACAATACTTAGGGTTTGTTCCATTACAGTATTTACAGAGTCAAAAACAATAGCTTTTCTCTTACCTAAGGAAAAAGTTGGATGGATAAGCCTAAAACTCCTGGCACTTTTAAATCAAAACAACTAAAAACTCAGCTTTAAAACTGGCCAGCCAATATTTTTTCAGAAAATTACCCCGAGTATTCTTTTTTATGGGTAATCAGTTTCAATTTTGAGGGATATTTCAGCTCTTTCTTTATTTTATCTAAATAGAATTGCTAATAAAAATTATAAATATCTAAATCCCTCTTCTTCTTTTTTTAATAAAGCTTTTCAATAGCATTTCATTCGTCTCTAAGGCAAAGTCTCGGCCCCGGTAACAAGAAGAGCTGCAGCAGCTGTTAGATCTGAGCAGCTTAAAAACTAAGCAGCCAAATGCTACCAGTTTCTACCAAGATGTTGTATAAAAAACTTGAGCTTAGAAGCTGCAACCAAACAACCCCTTAGCAGGGCAACATAAACTCAAAACCATCCTCACATAATGCTATAATAACTTAAAGCTTCTTTATTTGCATAAACAGAAAAGGCCAAAATTGATTTTCTGACCTTCAATTATAGCAGATTAATTACACTAAAGTCTCTAAAAACTGTTGATCCCAGAACCTAATCAAAGATACCTAATCCGTTTACAATAAAGTAGTACAAATTGAGAAGAGAACACCTCATCAATATATCCAGCTTAGGATCAAAGCAAAACAATATATATATATATATATATATATACATATGTATGTATACCTGATCAGACACCAAATAGTTGGAAAAGAGGAGAATTGAGGAAGATGAGCTGTAAAAGTAAGCAGTTTCGTGATCTTCTTCTTCAATTTGTCCTTCTCCGATAAGTCTCCTTCCAATAATAATAAATAATAATAATAATACCAATAACGTTTTTGTATATGAGTGGTTGTTGGTGGTGATTAATATCATGATCATGTCGTTATCGCTTTAGTTTAATTTGGAGTTGGAGCACAACGAAGTTTAATTACCTTTTTGACCCCCGCCAAAACGTTGGGCAGTTGGTTGTTAACAACATTCCTTATGTATATCATGCCACCAAATATAATTTTCATTGTAAAAGTAAAATATGAAGCCTATAATTATATGGTTCAATTTTTAAGTTAAAATAATTTTAATTTATTTTTAATCCACGTAATTAATATTGGTGTATATTTTTATATATATAATGAGAAACTACAACATGGTAAAACATATACAATAAAGCTAAAAATATGGACCAAACTAGATTCATTATCACTTTTATTTTTTCTCTTTTCTGATTCATTTCTGCACAGAGCGCTTTCTTTTTTGTATGTCATTTCTGCTATAAGTCAATAGTGGCGGGTCATGCTTGCATAACGCATAGTATTTGCATTTAATGATTGAGTTTCATGCTTGCATCAGTCACAGTAATATACCACATCAATGAATATTTTATAATATAAATTAAATATTTCACATACCATTGTGATACTAGTTAATATTTTCTTTAGTAGGAATCAACTATTCCATTGAAGAAAATTATAATTTAAACCTTCCACGCATAAAAGGAATTTGGATAAGCTGTATTAATAGCTTCATATATGCTTAAAATTTGCTCTTAATGTTCCTCATGAGCACAAAATGGTGCAAATAATAACCAGCATTGAATTAATGATATCAGCTTATAATTAGTAAACCTTCAAGTCAATGTCTAGACCAAATTAGAAATGAAAAATAAAGACAAATAAATAACAATAACAATAATAATAGTAATAGTAATATCGCCTATAGATTAAAAGAATTTCTCTAAAACAAGTCTTCATTTGGATCAAAGGCGAAATTAGCAAACTCTTCTTTCACATCAAAACCATCTTCGATATCGAACAACCAATTCTCAATAGCAGCCAATGGTACTTGGTTAGCACCAATTTCCAATTTGCTCTCGCCTTGAAAAATGCTAGCCTCGGGGGATAAATCTCGCGAAGTGCTCGAATTCGACGACCCGAACGAGTCCATTCCAAAAACCGATCCAAACATCTCAGATGCATCAGTCGCATTATTTTTGGACTCACTTTTAGTCTCTTCATCTGGTTTTGGTGAACTTTCCTCCCAATTTTTTAGCAATTTAGCTATATTATCCAGACTAGACATGTAACTAGATGATGATGGGGGTAATTTAGTACCACTAAAAGAGTTATAATACTCTTTAATTGGTTTTAATTCAGATAATAATGAAGTGTTTGGTTCATTATTGAAAGACAAGGCCTCACATAGGTCTTGTTTGGCTTTTTTGATATCAGTTTGTAGCCTTTTCTCCCATTGGCCTCTAGATATGGAATGAGAAGTTGGGTATCCATACTTGAATTGACTATCATGCCCCTCTTGGAGCTTCTTGAGCTTCTTTTTCAGATGGGTATTCCAGTAATTCTTTATATCGTTGTCTGTCCTCTCTGGTAGGTATGCAGCTATGGCTGCCCATCTGAACATAAATCAAAAACACATTTCATTAAACACTTGAAATAGCATGAGAAATGGAGAAAAAATATTATAATTGCAACTTTGCGAAAATTTTGTGCCTCACTAAAAGATCATCCTAACAACTACAAGGTAAAAGATGCAAAAACAAAAAAAATAAAAAAATAAAAAATCTTTATATAAAGCCTATGGCTCATACGTTTGAAACAATTTTTTCCCCATTGATTTTGATAGCATTTCCATTGGTAACACCAAATAAATATATTAATTTTTTTAAAAAAAATAAAAGGTAGTCTCATTAAATGTGTGTAAAAGCCATTATTACCACTTTGATGAAAAAAAACATATAGAAGGGCTATGAGTGAGGAAAAGAAGACTATCACAAAAATGTGTAAGTTGCATTGAAACCATCTTGCACCTACCAAATAAACCAAATAATTATACAAAAAAGATGATATAACAATTTAGGGAGATTAATTTAATTACTTGTTGCCAAGAAGAGCTTGAAGTTGAATGATCAACTTCTCCTCATGATCTGTGAAGCTACCTCTCTTTATCCCTGGCCTCAGATAGTTTGTCCACCTCAGCCTACAACTCTTGCTACACCTTTGCAAACCTACAACACCCCAAAAGGGGAAAAAAAGGGAAAGAAACAAAAAAAATAAATAAATTACACTATCAACTATGTATATTAGGGAATAAATTGGTTTAGTAAGACTAATATATTTAAGAAAAGTGTCATACAAACCAAGGTAGCAATGCATCCTCTCCAATATGATATACTAACAATTACTCCATCCGTAAATTATTACACATTGACAGGACACTTTTTTTAGGAAATTCTAAAATATAATAATATATTTAATATTTTAAAAATATAACAAAAATATCAAATTTATCCTCATTTTAAATATTAAAATATATAAATTAGTTTAGTAAGAGTAATAAATATTATACTAGTAATGGTATACATATGCATTAATGTTATATATATAATATGTTGACAATCATATAGAGAAAATATACAAGCTCTTATTGTGATAATCATGTAAAGAAAGTGTTCAAACTCTTATATCGACAATCTTGCCAAAAAACTCTCCATACGTTCCCACACAAGATTCGTTACGCATTCAGTATATGATTGTCGTTACCTGAATTATTTTCCACGCATATCATTGAAATGCTTATCTATTTTCAGTATAAAAAAAAAGGGGGAAAATGATGGAAAAAGTATTTACCAGTATTGGTAGGAACAGCCCTCCAATTGCCAGGGCCATGTTCTTGAATATAGGTCACTAGCATTATATCTTCCTCAGGAGTCCATGGTCCTCTCTTCACTCCCACTTTGTCACAACATGGCACCCTAACCATATTCTCCTTCTATAAATATATATATACACACACACAATATGTATATATTCCTCTCCCCTCTCTATGCAAAATTGTTTGTTGATTTGTAGATTCACAAATTGGATTGTTCTTATCTATGGGGAAAAAAGGGGGGGGCATAGGAGACAGGGGTCTTGTGATTTTGAATTTATTTCTGATTTGCATTTATAGAAATAGGACCACCCCCTACTCTGGGCTATGATACAAAATTTGTGGATGTTGGACTAAAAGAGTCAAATGAGGGTTGTGTGTGACAGCAAATCCATTAATTGTCCCCAGACTTTAGTCATTGTAGTTTCCATTGCAATATTAATGGTCTCCAAAGTTATGAAAAAGTGAACATTTTGGTCCCAAAAGTTTAAGAAATGCCACTATATTCGATCATTTTTCTGGCCTTTTTTTACTCATATTAAGCACCCTAATATGCTCAAATTTGTAGTCAATATCAACATAAATAATCGAAAAATACTAGTTTACCTAACAATAAATCAAATATTGGTTATCTGATATGATTTTCATCATTTACAATAACTTTAAGGCCTATAGCTTGAGAATAATGGTGCTTTTTAAAATTCGTTTCTTAAAGCTGCTTTTGAAAATTGATTTTAAAAACGGGTATAATCCTGGTATTTGGTAAATAAATTTAAAATGTTGATTTGACAAGTAGTGTAATATTTGTTAAAGGGATATTTTTATTATAAAAAGACAAAATTATCTATGTATAGGGAATACATTAAATATAATTGAGGTTATTATGATAATTATTTGGGAAAAACACATAAACAAATTTTCAAAACCTCTTTAAGGCTACTTCTAAAAGTATTCTTAAAAAAACAAAAAATAATTATTAAAATCAGGTACTTTAAAATTTATCAAACACTTTAGACTACAATTTTCAAGGAAAAAAAATAGAAGCAGGTAGTAAAAAATAATCATTAACTGGACCTAAATCCATAATAAAGATCACGTGTGTTAGTTGTACAGAGCATTAGGACAATTACCGTCTTGATTAAAACTACGGGGACGAAATAGAATTAGAAGGAAGCTATGGGGACCGTTAGGATAATAAAACCTTTATTCTATGGGCTAAGCTCCTAGCTATATGTCTACGCCTCTACTAAAAACCGCGTAAAATTCAATGTTGTTGCACTAAGCTTTACCATACAAATAATTTATCCAAGCTAAATTATTTGTTTTTTGGGATATTATGGAAAATATATCCTTGGTAAATTATTGACTGGCCTTGAATAATTTCTAGTAATCAATTTACATGTCAACAATTATTGTTGGCTTTTGCAAATAGTAAATTTCCCACTAATGTTTAATGGTGCCAACTGGTTGTTTTCATGGAATTAAACTCTGGGAGAGTCTTTCTTTCTTTTTCTTTTTTTTTTTTATTCTATTGGAATCACACTGTTTACTATCAACAACATATTTTTATCACTTTCTACGGGCACCACAATGATCAATTTTATGGAGTCAAATGTAGTGAAAATATTCGACTATAATAAATTTGATTCTGATTTTTAACTTTACCAAAGTCGAATGTCTTTAATGTATTGGACTTTGTCAAAGTTGATCATATATGGTGTACCATGAAAAAAATTCAAAATAAAAATTTAGTACCAATAGCAAACCATATGGTTCCAATAAAATTGCTCATTTTTTTTTAGGTTATTTTCTTGTACATTTGAATGGGTTGATATAAGATATTTTCTTTGGGTAAATTACTTTATTTTGGTGTGAACATAAGTAAATATACACGCTTTGTACATAAATAATAGATTTATTTTTTTATTTTTGTTTGTTCAACAATAATTGCCCTGTCAAAGTATTTTTATGACTAAGCGTAGTACATTTACAATATCACTCTTCATTATTATTACTAAGAAAAAGTCAAACAAGAAATTTTTATTTATATGTTGCACCTAAAAAGAATAGGGGTATAATTTTCAAATTTCTATCCAAATTAGTTGTTTCAAAAAAGTTTATAATTTTTCCATGAATTGTGTGCCCAATCAAACAGATTAATTATTTGTGAACGAATAAAGTATTTATTTAGGAGAAAAAAAAAAGAATAATACTTTTTTGTAGTAATTCTCTTATTGGTTCAAGCTATTGCTACGACTTAATTTAAACTTTAAGAAGTAACTTACCATAACTTAGATAACATTTCTATAATTATCTTTTTACATGAGATATTTAGATCTCATTTATTTTGAAGTCTAGCCCAATGGGAAGCATTGAAAATTGGGCTAAACGCGGAATTATAATTGGAAACTAAAATGTTAATAGGGGTTACATATATAAATTTTCTTATACTAGAATATACGATATTTTAAAAATTGAGATGATATTTATTATACTTGCAATGAAAATTTTCGTGACAAGTGTTTTGAAGATTGATATGGCTCTAAAAGTGATTAATGTGTATTTGAAAAAATGCCTAATGAACAAATGTTGCTGTTGAAGTTTGATATGGCTCTTAAAGTGATTAATGTATATTTGAAAAAATCCCTAATGAACAAATGTTGCTAAAAGACTATAATTAGGGTAAAGAACAAATGAAATTATACAAGATATGACATACCATATACAAGCTCACCTTTAGTTCTTAAGTTATATATATTTGCATACATAATTTGTAGACAATCGGGGCCCTTGGACTGATCAGAAATCTCACAATAATCGATAAATCATGCTACGAACTTAATCGGAAGATACGTAATTATTAGCATTGGCGGTCACATTACAGGGCCGCGAGTATTATAAGCTTTGAGAATTCTGTTGAATATATAAATAAAATTTTAAACAATAAGGCTCCCTAAATTTCAACCTTAACAATAATTGGGCTCGACCCCTATGCACGTAACACACAACTAGATGGAACTTCTTAGTTTCTGCCCCTCCCTATAAAAATACAATTCCAGCAGGTTTAGCAACACAAATTACCAAAATTAAATGATCCGAAGATTATATAATATAATGTGTATTGTACTTCTAGCTGCACAATAAATTTTTTTGATTGAAAGTTGAAGCGGAAAAATTGGTTCTGCCACATCTAAAAAACCTAGAATAATTTCGGATAAAAATTCTGGATAAATTTATGGTTTTACTATGTCTCCTTGAAATTTCATTTTTTATTTATTTTTAAAATTTTAAATTATGATTTCTATAAAACAAATGATTAAAAAATTATACTTCCAAATCGACTTCAATCAATTCATTCTTAACCCAAACCAACCTAGAACTCAATTAATAGATTTATATTTTGAACTAAAACCCAACATATATTTACTTTCTATTGGTTTGGGTTTATTTCGGGTGAGCTGAATTGTTAGAAGCTTATTTAATTCTTTAGATTATTTATTCTTTATGCGAAATCTTAAAATTTATAAGCATACATCCTATAGCATATTTACCATATAACTTATAATCTACTTTATGCCAGATTATTAGGAAATTTAAGATTACGAATATATCTGAATCCATAGGGTTCCATAATGAATGATGGATATGTTAGTGGTTTTATGATTCTTTCTCAACCAAATCCCTTGAGTTCCTTTATGGAATTTTATACTATCTTCAAATGGAAATAAGAGATGACGACTATTGACTTAATATATTGGAGACCATAACCATTCCTGATTATTTAACCTGTTAGGGTTCCCACATGTCTACTCATTTGATTTTATATCAGATTCTTAAGTAGTCTGATGGGCTTACTTAATTTGATCACAATTATTTAGCACTATTTATGATAAATAACTAATATAATTGTATTTATAATATAATGTCACATAATTATTGAAAATATAAATTTCCAACATAAATAACCCATGCAATTGCCATCTTTACCTGATCAATACTCCAAAGTTAGCCGCTACCAAGTACTAGTCGAAACTTTCATAGTATGGTACATTCTAGTGTATGTATGTAAGCGCGATAATGTTTTGGGGGAGAAATTTATCCTCCATGAAAAATGTACCATGAACGGATTAATGAAAAATAATGTGATCAATTCCTTTTTATAGATATAGTAATCTTTTTTCATGAAATAGTGCAATACTTATAAAGGTTGTAATATATTCAACCCATATGAGTGCAACTTTTCTCTAAAATTTACATAATTTTTAAAATTACAATTTTTCGTTCAAAACATGAATTTTTTCTAATAAATTCCAACAGTAATAGGTCCACAAGTTATGATTTCTATTACAAATATAATTATATGTTTTTGGTAAGTTGTCCCAGTTAGAGCGAGTGTAAATTGGTTTGTAATCAATTGAAACATTATTCACACCCGTATTTAATGAGATTGGATGGTTTAACTAAATCTCATTTTCTTGAACTAAAACCTTAACTTAGAAAGGATAAGCATGATCAACTTATTTTCCAACATTGTCTCCATTTTTATATTTTTTTAAATAATTGCCTCCTTGTCACTCCCTGTCATTCGATATTGTTTGATATTGAGACTTTTCAACGGTAGCTCTTTTTAGAGCATGTTTTGTGTTTTGAATTTTATTTTATCGCAATCACTTCCTTTCTGAATCTGGACCTTTTAGATATCTAACATATTTATTTAAACTTTTAAAAAAATTTCGGTTTGGAAGAACTTGTCCAGTTTACCTTAACTAGAAAGATTTGTTTGTCTAACTTTGGGGTTTGGTGTTCTTATTTAAAAGGAAAAAAAAATTACTGTGCAAATTCAATTTAACATACACTTTTATTAGTTATATATATAAATTACATGGACCAAATGTATTATTTGTGATAAAGGGTCATTATAACCAATGGTTCTGCCTTTTCACGCCACTTTGAGAAAGAAGTGTGGCGGCAAAAATTCTTAGTTTTAGGGTTATTCCTCCGTTTCTTGGGTAATTTTAAATCATTTGGGGTTTTATATTTTTACATAAAAATATAACCGTCAACATTTGATATTTTTGGGATTTCTCCCCCCATACGGGGTGATGGGGTTTGTCCCTCCCTTAGTAATTGAAATTGAAAGAGGATTTCGATATGGACTCTTTAGGGGTATTTCCATGGTATTAGAAGTTATTAATTGCTAATAAATTGAAAAAAATATTTTGGAAATTTTTAAAGTAAGAATTTTGATAGAGAAAGATTTATTTTTGGAAATTGACCGTAAAAATAATTGGTGATTGAAGGATTGATTATTATTTTTGGGTTCTCCATTAGGCATTAAGTTTTTTATTTGGGTATTATTTATTTCTTTATTTTATTGTTTTACTGTTGTATATATTTGAAACTGATATCCATCGCATATATACTAAGTGATTTCTATTGTATTATTTGATCAATTAATTAATTTTGGCAGTGTGTAGCCCCGTGAGTTTTTTACTCTCTGATTTGGAGGGATTTTCCTATGTTATATCACTACATCATTTTGTATTTTTTTATTTTATTATAGTTGTTTACACTACCTCGCCAAATTTACACATAATTCGAGAAGAACATTGTTGAGAGTGATTGTTCCGCTGCGTGTTTCTCGGTAGGAATTTCTACTTTTGGGTTCTTAACAAGTGGTATGAAAATTGGGAGAGTGGTATTAGAGATTTGGTTTTGTTCATGAAAATTTTAAGTTTATATGTAAATGTAGGAGCGACAGTAACTAGGATTTTGCAACCTGTTCAATCGGTTCAAAATGAACAGGATTGTAACAAACCGAATGAACCGGATTGTCATACTATAAAACCAAACCGAATCGGTTAAGGATAAATACCGAACTGGTCCAATTTGGTTCGAATCGATATTTTAACAAATGCGAAATGAAATGCTTAATTAAAAAAATTACGTTATAACATTTTTTTTTTTGGCTATTTCAGTATCCAAAAAATATATATATATCATCAAAACAAGATTTCATATTTAAATTAATAAAATAAAATTTTGATTATAAATATATTATTAACATAATATAAATTAAATTATTATCTAAATAAAGTCCTAATAAAATTTTATTGTTATCAGAAAAAAATATGTTACTATTAGAATGATAATAGTACTATCAGAATAAAGCTCCAACAAAATTGTCGGAATCATAACTAAATTATCAAAATAAGGCCTTAATAAAATTAACAACTTCAGAAAAATTAATGCGTATAATAAAATTAGTGGAATATCACATTATGATCGTATCTAAATTAGCAAATATGACATTTGCAATGAAATTATATTTTTTTCTCAACTTTATACCAATAACATTATTATCAAAACAAAATCCCAATAAAATTATCAGAATAAAATTAAGATATTATTTTCAAATAAATAATTTAAAATTGATGAATTATGATTATCAAAATAAAGCTCTAACTTTGCAGGATTGTTGATGTTTGTGTGTGCATGTGAGAGGGAGAAAGACGGAAAGAGACAAATAAATAGCGATAGACATAAAGACAAATAGGTAGAGATAGACATAAAGGTGAGGAAGAGGTGGCTGAATGTGATGTGGTGTGGGTTAAGTTAACAAAGAAGGAGAATATATATATATATATATAATAGAAAATTTTCTAGTTGAAAAACCAATCGAACCATTATCAGAATTTTGGAATCGAACCGGATTTAGCTTGGTTCGGTTGTTTGGTGTACTAGTGTAATGCCCTCTGACTGCTCCCTAAATATGCA
>MKEJ01028036.1:0-15535 GCA_001753735.1 Embelia ribes
TCTTTTATATCAATATTATATATTTCTCATCACATAACACTATTCCAAGTTCATATAAATTTTGTACATGAAATATATATATATATATATATATTTTACATAATAGCTATTTATATGACTTTGCTTGTTAATTTGATCTTTGCTTTTTTTAGGTTGCGATAATGACTCATAGGAAATCAATAGTAAGTATGATACGATATCAGGTTGTACTTCATTTTGCATCACTTAAATTAAATTTTATGGTGTATTGAATAATTATTATGTTTTGTTGCATCGTCATACAACTAACAAGAAAATTGTTATGGGAATTATGATGAGAATGATATTTTGCATACCACAATGGAAAAAAAATAAAATTGTGCAATTGATTTTGAGAAAAGAACCATGATAAAAAAAAAAAATTGTTAAAATCGAATAAAACTTGGGGTTCTTACAATTTTTGTTGAAAAATTAAATTAAATTTTATTTTTAACAAAAAAAATTATATTCATTTTAATTTATTTTTATATTAATTCAAACTATTTTTTACTTAATAATAATATAAAAAATATTTGAATTTAATTCTTATTCATTGTCGGTGTAGAGAATCCATATACAACTAGTCTTGGATGAAAGATGAGAGTCCGATTTTACATGTGGGAACATTACAAATGCATATTTGTCATTTATTCAAGACCGCTGATGTATAAAATTTATATACTACCTGTGGATTAAAATTAAATTTAAAATACTTTGCTATTTTCATATCATATTAATACGACAACGCATTGTACACTAGCCCATTAAAAAGTCCAAACATTGTTAATGTTCTTAAGGAAACCAATTAAACTATAAACTAAAAATTCAAGGCAATTTTTCAAATAACTTGATTGGTTATTATTCCATCACTCCGTCGAGGTCGAGAGGTTTCACTTTGTTGCATAGCATGAGAAATAGAGAAAAGAATGAGAGTTCCGTTAGTGTGACTAGACGCTTAAATTCTAAAACAAGCAAATAGTTTCATTATTTATTTATTTTATTATTATTTATTTTTGTTTTAAAAAATGGGGAAAAAAGGTATGAATGGTTGTGACTTTTTACATTCTACCGGTAAGAAATAACTACCATTAGAAATAACAGTTTAACGGCTTAAAAAAAGCCACTACCGTGAGGCCAATTTTATATATATACGTATAAAAAGAAACATTTTACTCTCTATTCACAAGCATTTCACTGCCTATATAGATAGGAAAATTACTTGCTATTATTATTCTCATCTTATTTCGGCAGTATTTACTCAACAACGGTTCATCGTTACCTCCGATTGAACGCTATCTTGGAGGGGTTGCCTATGAATATATTGGGTTGAATCGTAGGGTCATTCATTCCGATTAATCCTTCACGTACGTGGAATATTAGTTTTAGGACAGTATTTCACGATATCTTGGTATCCCAGGTTTGTTTTCTATCTTAATTTTATTTTACTTCGATACTTATTATATACCGTCCGACAATTTTTTAGTGCAGAAAATTATAAATCATTTTATATAAAAACTAAGTCTTCAAAACGTATAACTTTAACGAATTTTAATAACAAGTTCTTCAATATGGAGACTAATTTGGTTGCATATTGTAATTAAAGATTAAAACTCATTTGACGAAATCATTGTAGAGTTCTGCTTTTGTTAATGGTTTACGGATATAATTAGGGGTGAACATTGGTTCGGTTTTTGTAATTTTTCAAACTGAAAATTGATACCCAAAATTTTTGAACCCATTACAAAGCGGTACCGATCCCGAACCGAATTGTGTAAAAAACCGAACTGCTCCAGAACCGATTTTGGCAACTTCCTATTTCGGATCCCGAAACCGAAAATCCCAAAATTTAAGTTAAAAATAAGTTCCAAATTTTTAAAACAAAAATAGCACTGCCTGTTCTATAACATATAGATGTACAATTAAAATTTAAAATTTCACTAAGTAGTCTAACATATAAAAACAACCTTAAAAAATATAAACCATACTTACAACTTACAAACCAACCAAAATAGGCTAAAATATTTAAACAACACAACTAAACAATCTAACACAAGTTAAAAAATCCAACAAAATTATCAAATTCGGGAATTTCGGGAATTTTGGGAAATTTCTGAAAATTTGGGAAATTCGAGAAAACCCGAAAATTTCAAGTTTGATTCCTGATCCTAAGCCGAAAATCTTCGGGTACCCAAAAATTTAGAAATTTAAATCCCGATCCCGAACTGAATCATTTTTTCGAAAAATTTACTTTGACATTTAGATTCGGGTTTCGAAAATCCCGAATGTTTGCTCACCCCTAGCTATAACAGCAACGGTTGCAGAAATTATTTGAATGCTGCTTACTGTTTTAGCCAGGGGATTGTAGCGTGTGATTTATATCAACAAAGGGTATAAGAACCTAATTGAACCGGCAGGATCATTTTAAAAACCGGCACGGGTTCTTCAAACCCACCTGTTTTACATGACTGGGTAACCGATACAATATGGCCTGAAACCTTACCCAAGTCTCGATTCAACAGAGTCCGGACCGGATTTTAAAATACTGACTGAGTTCTTCAATATGGAGACTAGTCTGGTTGTATATTGTAATTAAAGTGTATAACCCATTTGATGAAACTAAAATATTTTTAAATAAATTGTTTTTACTTATTTTCCCCTTTTTAAAAATAAGAGGACTTTGCAAAGAGATTTTTACTTATCAGTAAACTTATGCAATAATTTAATTCAAGTTGGCTACAAATTAAATAGGGAGAGTAAAAATGCAATTGCTCATAGGTTTGAAAATCTCTGAAAATTTTTTGGTGAAATATGTTTTCCTTCATTTTCCCTAAAATTAGGAAAATAATTTTCTGAAAATTAGATTAGGCATCCTGATAATCTTTGAAAACACATAGTCAAACTATGGGAGCGATAATTTATTTCCCGCATGAAAAAAGAAATGAGACAGGAAAAAGAGATCTACATAAAGTTCTTCCATAAAATCGTTTCACTTTTTTTTTTTTAACTATTTTTCCCCCCCTTGTGAGTCCATCGAAATTGTACGGAAACTGAGTGAGGGGAAATTTCTGCTGATTCATCATAGCTCCACGAAAACCGCATAATAAGTTGGTTTGGTTCACCAAACACCACACCTAAAACTAATGGTTTAGTTTGCAATTTTAAGAAAAAATTGAATCACCAAAATCAAATTGTATCGCCAAGTTATAAAACAATAATATATATTCATGTATATACAAAAAAATAAATAAATTGTGGCTTAATATTTATTTATTTATTTTGTTATTTTATTATCACATTTGACTCACTTGTAGCTCACCTTTGTCTTTTTTCTAAATTTAGTTTTAGTTAATCAATCAAGGGTTTCAATATTTTCATTATTTTCAACAACCCTAGATAAATATGCAATTTACATATTATATATATAAACATAGTACACAATACATGTAACATTAGCTACTCCAAATTTTGTATTCTTGCGCTAAATTTTTTATTAATCTTCAAACCAACAAGCCGCTCAAATTGAACCGTTTTAAGTATTGGTTTGGTTTGTTTTTTTTTTCGATTTTTTCTAAATTGAATTCCTAATTAGTTATTAATTTAGTTTTTAATTTCATCATAAATTATCTGAACTAAACCGCGAACACCATGTATGCCATAATATATACAACTTGAGGACTTTTGTTCTCATAGCTCCTTTGTTTCTAGTTAAATGTTCAAAAGCCACAAATTTGTATCATGACACTTAAATAATGAGGTGGTGTTAAGCAAATCATTGTACTATGAATTCAAATTTTATCCAAACCGAGTCAAAGAAAGCAAAGCTCGCGTTTTGTTATTTTCATGAAGATCATTATCCGTCTCTAATACTCACGGATTGCTTTCGGTTGTTCTAAGTTTTTGGTTGTAACAAAAAGACAAATAAATAAATAAATAAAATATAGATTAATCAAACTCAAACTATTTCCGATTAAGAAACCAACGGCAATTATAACAAGCAAATCACTAGGTTCAAAACATTAGCGACATTGGTTATCAACCATGGTTGCGTACCAAGGTTATTAATAACGGTGGTAGTTGTTGTAACGTGTAACAGTGATAGTGTAAAAATCGTTGCGTAACAGTTGTTGAAATCGGAATGACGAAATTTTTTCATAATTACAAAATTATTTTTTAATTTTTTTTCTCCATACCATTATGACACAATATCAACCAATATATAATAATTTTAACTGTTGCAAACGAAAATTCCATTCTCACCGATATATTAGTCCATAGCGATAGCGGTGACGGCCGAAACCATTACATAACGCCGTTATGTAATAGTAACGGCCTAGTTTTAAACTCTTGGCACGTACTATGTACTTGCTAGCAATTGCACGCGCAAAATGGACAGTTGCAACCTTAAAGATAAAACGATAATATTAATGGTTAATATGGTACATACTACATAGCAAGTTTCAAAGGCATTATTGATTTTATAGTCAATGCATTCATATGCTATGGATTTTGTTCCTAAAGCTACAAAATCACAAACTAGAAAAGTACTAATATGAGATCTAGAGGCCTACAGCTTGACTATGTTCATCATAAAATCTAGTATAGATATGAAGTTTTGAACAACTCATAATCCAATAAACAAATGAAACACTGTTAAGTATTTGAAAGTAACACTCAAAAGCCTCAAATATCCAAACAAGGAAAAGCAACACATCTGTATTATATGATACAAAACATACAAGTACAAAACAAAATAAGTGGGATCTATCTGGGGTAGCTTTTGATCAGTACGGAAAAATATTTGAAGAGAAAATAATGGGATCAAGCGGGCATCCAGGCGGATGATGGATAATCCTTGTCTAGTACATTTTGACAGTTTATTTTAAAATTAATTGTTGAAATTTAATCTATTTTTTTTATCCAATTAAATTTTATAGTGAATCTATTTTTAAATTTCAATCGCATATTTAAAAATAAATAAACCAAAATTCCCGAGCAGTCAGTGCAACTAACACGTGGCAGCCTGCCTCTCTCCAAAATAAAGAATAGAGATTACAACACTTTTACCACAAAGCCCTAACTGTCTCTGAACAAGCACTCAGAGGATTAACAAATAAAATCATAAGCATCAACACCCAGATTGCTTTTTATTTATTCTGATAAGTAGTGTGATATTTGATAAATTAATACTTACGTTGATAAACACCTTCACCAGTTAAAGCTTGATTTAGGTCTCACCTGTGTCACATAGTATGATTTTGAGAAGAATCAAAAACTCCAAAAAAATCTAAAGAGAATTAAAAAGAAAAGGCAGAGCAACACATAGGCGAATTAAATTCTATTAAAAAAAAATAAATAAAATAATGATAATAACTCGATAAATGCCTCTGGTATTCCAATTTCGATGATTTTGAGAAGATTAAAAAGCTTCAAACACAAAAAAGTTCTAAAAAGTTACAAAAAACAAAGTAACTCTTAGGTACTATTGGACGTTTGGTTATGTTCTTAGAAAGGCTATTTTCATAATTATACAAAAAAATTAAAATGATCTGGCTGGAGATATTTCTTTAGTTTCAACTTTGATGATTTTCAGAGGAAACAAAAGTATATACAAAAAATATAAATACCAAAAACATAAAGAAAAAGAAGAACAAAGGATGCTTAAGGTGAGGTTGATCATCTTTAAACTTGAGGTTATTTATTTGTGTTATAATAAATACAAAATCTGTTAGTAGATCTAGCCATTCTTTTAACTTTTAATGATTTTGAGAAAAATCAAAACTCTATACACAAAAATAAAAAAGAAAAATAACAAATGAATCCTCAGGCTAGCCTGATAATTTTTTTATAGTCTTTATTTTTATTTTTTTGTGTGTGTGCGATAAATAAAACAAACTTTGATGATTTTGAGAAAAATAAAAAAAATAAATAAACACATAGTATCATAAAAACAAAAATAAAAACATATGAACTCTTAAATTAGTTTGATCAAGTTTACCTAAAATCCATTCCACAATTTAAAAGAAATAAACAACTTGAATAGAGGTCTTACCCGTGTTTCAACATTTTAGATTTTCAGAAAAACAAAAAAACACAATACACTAATAAAAAAAAATATCCTTCTATGAGTTTGATCGTTTATTTCTAAACTATATATATTTTGTTATTTCAAATAAATAAAACTAACTGGCTTGAGATCTCACCTTCGATCAACTTTGATGTTCAATTCTTGAGAAGAATTAAAAAGAACAATCAAAAAATAAAAATAATATAATAATAAAAAGAAGTTATTTACTGCCGCTGCAGCATCATCAAGATTCCCACACACATCAAATAGAGCCACTTTGAGACTAATCTCAAAATGAAACCCTAAAATAAACATACATAGTGTGAATCTTGATGATGCTCCACCAGCAAAAAACAACTGAATGAATCCCCAATCCTTTCTTCTTCATATGTGTGTGTGTATACAGAGAGAGAGAGAGGGAGAGAGAGAGAGAGAGAGAGATAAAGGGGGCTGGAAAGGAGCCTTAGTGGTGCGTGCAAGCCCTAACCCTAGAAAAAGGGAAAGCCAAAAGGAAAGGGGACTAAAAAGGCTACAAAAGGCCATATGTGGGATATGAGAGGCAAGAAGAGATGGGGTGGTTGTGACTTGTGAGGAGTGAAAATATGAGGGGGTATAAATAGGATTGGATTTGTTTTCCATCCTATTTTCAAAATAAAAAAAATATATATATATATGATTTTATTTTTCAAAATTTGCTTGAAATTCTGAAGTAATTTAGTTTTTTTCTTTGTGTTGGATTGTGAACACAATATTATTTGTAAAAAATTATGCAAACCATTATTTCTAATGACAGTGGTGGTTACTGTAACGCAATAGTTGTCGTGCAACGTTTTTCGGGGTGTGGAAAATCATAACTGGACATTTGAAAATCATATATGGATTAACCGTTATACAAATTGGCAGCCGAAATAACTTTGAATTTCAACGTCACCGAAGCTGCAAGCAATGGCTACCCATTTTTGAAATCATACTCCAAAAATTACTTGTGAATTCTGAAGTTATCTTTATAAATTACTTAATTAACCAAGTTAATTAATATTCTAAATGAAATAATAATATCATGTTTAATCTTCCAATCTGTGTTCACTAAGACTGACAATGGGTAGGGTGCACTCGAAATTTGGTCATACTATAACCATTACCATTTAGTAAAATCATATGTCAAATCCATCCCAAACCTGTTAAAATTTTACAATTAAATACCAAAGCGGCACTGTTTAAAATCTGAATACCCATTTAAAAATTATTTACCATTTATTTTTAATGGAGCTCATTTATGATTTTGCGGTTCCCATTTTTGATTCATTTATCGTTAGTATTTAAATATTACCTTTTACAAAATTTAACAATTTATATTGACAATCAACCCAACAAATAATCATAAACGACATATAATGCAAATGAAAGTTCATGTTAATCAAATTAGTCTTACAACTAAAAAAATATCATATAAAGAAATCTCGCTAAAAAGGTTGTACAAAAGTAAACGTTATAACGAACACTACAATTACATTTTAAACATATATTTTTTTATATAGAAATATATTTTTCATATGATATTATATGTATATAATTTAAAAATATGCATAAATGTATATATTTATTCAGATTAAATTGATACCAAATTGATATCAGATACTGAGTACTTTATTAGAATAGTCGGATACCGGGTACTTAGATATTAAATATCAAACTCATACCATACCCTAATGGGTATTTATTTTGAAAATTATATCCATCCAAAAATCCATAAAATCCATAAAATATATTATAATTAATTTTGAACCGATAAATCGCCCATAAAAACTCAACCCATTGCCATTACTGTATTTACCAGATAAGTGTTAGATACAAGATATTTGGGATCGGTTGTTGAGGGGAGAGAGAGAGAGGGGGGGAGAGAGAATATGGTGTACCTGCAACAGTTATCAATCACGGTCAAGAGTACCAAATTTACAAATGACTTTTAATCCACTCCGAGACAACCCTATTCCACAAATATAATGGCGTATAAGGGCGGAGAATTTAACTTTATCTAATAATAGTGGTGTTTATGTTTGCTATTGAGATCTGTACGATTTTGTTTTATAAGCCTACTTACTCATTAAATTTGAATAGCAAATCTGAATGGTATTTTTAACGCCAAAATTAGTGTTCAAATTTATTTATCTTTCCTAGTTTTATAGTAGTATAAAATGTTGAATATAGAAATAAATTTGAATAGCAAATTTTATGACAAATTTAATTTTAATTTATCGACGTTATATGGATTTTTTTATATAAACGGGTTTAATGAATTACAAATATGCATTTGTAGTGATTCCTACATATGAAATTGAACATATGTCTTCCATCAAAGACCGATGGTGTATGGATTCTCTAAACCAAAATTAAACACTTTCATTAGTGCACACAAATTTTGTCATTAAAGAAAGAGGTGCCAGAATGCACCAACTAAAAGTGCAATAATTTAATCGTCGGTATAAAAGGTTATTATGAATAAGTTTTGCAAATGTGTACGTTTTGTTTTTATTCCACAAGTGTTTTGGACTTCTAAATAACTAAAATTTGTATTAGTTTACAAGTTTTGAACCTTAATGGCATTTGGGGAATATTTGGAGGCATTGAGAGTATTGGTCAGAGCCCCTTGTGGACTATTCATAATTTACAATCGATGAGGAAAAAGCTTAAAGTATCTAGTTTTAAGGGCATTTGGAAGTAAGGCTTTTAGGTAGATATATTACTTTTATTCTCATATATAAACAAAGTCGCGACCACGCGGGCATGCTGTGGTTGCAACTTGCAATAACGGTGAGAGTACTCTATGTATGTTACTAAACATGTTGAAACACAATTAAATACTAAGATTTTCGGTAATGTTTCCAAATATATCCCAGATTTTCGTTTGCTAACAACGTACAGACTCAGGGCACTCTTACCATTATTATTATTTCAACACTTATGATCACCCATTACAAAATTCCAACTGAAATTTTTTAGGAAGATACTTGTATAATTTTTTTTTGTCTTACTAAAAAAAAAAAGGTGAAAACGAGAGATGAATTTGTATTACTTGACACTTCCATTTTCCAAATTTGCTTTTAAAATTTTGAAAAATTGAGATGATCCCAATTCTTAATCTTCCTTCATTTCGTCACTTGAAGAAATGAGTGAAAGAGCTTATTGGAGTATGAAATTGGGAAATGATTTTTTGAGTTTGTGTGTTTTCATTTTTAAGATTAAGCTGTGAATCCCTCAGTCCACCAAGAATAAAGCCACATTTTTTTTTCCGAATAGTTCAAAAATTATTGACTAATTCTATTTTGGGAATGACAGTGATGACTAAGGTAAATATAATTTTACCATTACCCCTAATACTTATTAGAGTCAAAGAATAAAAAATATGACAAAAGGCTATATAGGTATAAGTTAGTAATTTATATTTAATTCAAACTTTAAAAAGCTAATTTTTGAATTGTGATTATCAAATCCGGCCTATTATTTGTAAACGGACGTGGTATATTTCTTTTCTTAAAAAATTATACTAAATTTAATTGCATAATTTTTAAGCTAAAATTATTTGATGTTTTGATTAAAAAATTAAAATTTTAAGTTAGTAGATCCATATTTTTAGGGAAAAAAATATTAAAAATGGCGACTAAAAAGCCCATTATATCTGGTTATCGTGAGGATTTATGTTAGGATATTTTGCGTCTCATACAAGCATCATCGATAATTGGGGACTGAGATTGACAAGGATGTGATTTTGATGCCCCTCTATAGCTAGGGACAATTATTAATTGGAAAAGGAGCGTCTGTCTCTATTTTTTGAGAGGTAAGATTGAGAAATCACTTTTAGCTAAAAAAAAATAAAAATTTGTATTAAAAAATTTTAAAAATATTTTTATAATTTTATTTAAAAAATTATTTTTTTGGACTAAAAAACATGTTTCACCCTTGTACTTTTATAATAAGTGTTAGATACCCTTATTACTAATTAATTGCTGTGAAGTGATCCAAGATTTTCTAGTTTTGTTTCCGTACTGCGTTGAGCGTTTCTTAAATTTTTATCCATTTAGGGGTCCTTCATTAAATTTTGATGTTAATGCCTAATCTACCTTGGAATATATATTGGCCTATTATTGGGGATTACAAAAACCTCCAATAAAATACACTTTTTTATTTTCATTTTTGGGAAAGCTTAGGTAGCCATAAAGCGCCGGTGTACACTTATTTGTTATGGGCTTTGATACAAATAAGTGCGTGTGTCTCAAATGTTACTACTCCTGTGCTTCAAATTTTCGCACGCTTAATTGTTTTAGTTATCAATTACTCAATCCGTCTACCCTCAAAAAAATATAATAATAATAATAATAATAATAATAAAATAAAATTACTCAATCCATTTTAAAATGAACGTGGTTTAAGATTAATGCAGAAAAGTTAAGAATGCCATTTAATAGTTTCAATTTTTGCAAATAATAGATACATTTTACCCAAATATTTGAGTTGTGAAGAGTGGTTAGAAATTTAGTTGATTGCTATTTATTAAATATTTGAGCAGTGAAGAGTGGTTAGAAATTTAGTCGAGTAAATACGGATAAAATTGAAAAATACATTATTGATTTTTTAAACGATTCTTGTTGTGGAAAGAATAATTCTCTGAAACGAGATTTATTTTAAAAGAGGGAGAGTACAATCATATATATTTTAAGTGACGTCTAAGACTTATTATAAGTATATTGAATCTAAATATCTTTCATTAAATATTTGATTTGTGTGGAGTAATTGGAAATTAAGTACGGGAACATTGGTAAAATTGGAATAAGAGTAATAAAAAATAGTTAATTTTTTAAAATGACATGGTAGCATAATGTTTGCAAATGCTATAATTTCTCATGAGAATATTTGGATGACGCAACAATACCAAGTGGGGACAAGGGGACCAATAGCACCAAACACAAAGTAGTGGGGAGCCAAGCGCCACGATATAGAGAAACTACTCTATTCCTAATGTACCACAAGCATCATTATTTTTCTTAAGACGGCCGAATCCAATAATTCTGAATAGGGGTATATAAATATTATCCTCCGTTTTTCATAGGGAAGGGGGCTCTTATATATTGTATATTGTTATAAAATATTCATTAATATGGTATTTTACTACGACTGATGTAAATATATAGTTCAATCATTAAATATAAAAACTATACGCTGCACAAGCACAACCTACTATATTGACTTATAAACTCACAAATTGCTCTCTAAAAGGAGATATAGAAGAAGAAGAACGGTAGGCAGAGAAACAGTCAGATATAAGATGCCGAAAGAGAGAAAAAATGAGAGAAAATAAAAGTGGGAATAGATCCAGTTCGATCAATATTCCCATATTTATTTTACATGTTGTATTATGTTATAATCTCTCTTTATATTAATAAAAATATACATCGGTATTAGTCCCGTGAGTTAGGCCAAAGCTAAACTTATTTTAAGTTGAGGCTGAACCATGTAAATTTTTTGTATTCTATTTACTTTTCTGCAGATTATTATATTTATTTTTCATCATAATTCATAACTTGTATAAAATTTTAGTGGTTTCTAAATACTCCACCCTGTAAATGACGTGGCTCGTTCATATGCACAAGTTACCAAGACCACCACTGCATAATTTTTTGGGTAAATTACACTTTGCCACCATGAGGTTCTGAATATTTCAGAATACCCCTAAGGTATCTAAAATTATATTTTGTCCCCAAGTCCAAATACATGTTTAATTTTCATTGAAAAATACTATCTTATCCTTCATTTTACTATCTTATGACGCTATTCATTTTGAAGCTAATTATTATGAAAATTAGATAAATACTATCTCATTTTAAGGAAAATATTATATATATATATATATATATATATATATATATATGTTATTATACAATCTATTTTTTAAGAAATTAAAAAAATTAGAGAACATGTGTTACATAAAGGATAATTAGATAACTTAATGAGTAATTTATAGATTTAAATATGATTTTCACTTTGCCCCAAAAATTTTGTGGGTAAAATGTAATGACGTATATACGCCATGGGGACAGTGTAATTTCAGATACCTTAGGGTGTATTATGAAATTGTCAAAAACCTCATAGGAGAAAAGTGTAATTTACCCTAATTTTTTTGTTATTGTTGTGTTCGAATTACTATTTTCTACATATTTACGTAAGACAGAGAAAATTAGTATTAATATATAAAAATTAAAATTAATAATTTTTTTTTACTTGTCAAATACTAATGAAAATATGTAATAAAATGCTATACATCTATCTATATGTAAAATATGTGTTTTTTTAATTATGTGGCGCACATGATTTCCACAGGCACCAATTAATTAAGACAACCTCGTACGAACTGATATTCCTTAGGGTTTTTGTTTTTTGTTTTTGTCAGTTTAAGGTCAGGTGGTTTGTTGAGTGATCTAAAGACCCATTATTACTTCCACTTGGTTTAGATGATTGCCTTTTTCTTCCTATTAATTTCCACGCGTCGATCATCAATGCTTTTGACTCCATCTCATTTTTTAGATTCTCAAGCGCTTATCTCTCTTTTGCTCCACAATTCCCTTCCCCTCCCTATTTTTTTTCTCAAAATAAAAACTACTTATTCCGTGAACCAATAATTGATATTAATTGAATTAAACACAGTTTTAAATAAAAATAATAATTCATATTTTAAATTTTAAATTATATATATAAAAATAAATTCTACCCTTAAGATACTTTATTTTATTCATGCTCCCAAATGATTACAAAGGGTAAATGAAGAAGTGGTCAATTTTTTTTATGTACAACTAAAAGAGAAAAGTATCAATTATCTAAGAACAGATGGATGGAGTAATTCTTCGGTATTTCCCAACAATAATAGGGTAGCCAATGTTTTTGCAGTCAGATAAAGTTAGTCTAGGGATCAATTAGATTTAAACACAACTGTGCTTTTAAGCCATTATTATGATTCGGACATATGTTATTACTACGAAAAACGTGAGGACTTGGGAGATTTTGTATCATTTTGAGTATTGGAGTACTTGTTCTTTTTATCGGTAGCATCTACTTAAAAAGTAATGGTACATTTTTTTTTTTTTTTTTTTTTTTGGGTATACAGGCGAGAAGGGAGAATCGAACCCATTATATCTTTTACAGACTAACATGCTTGTTACTAAACTTATTCGCTCTTTGATGCCTTTTCCACCGAGACTTAAAAATCTATGTATTGACTGCTATGAGATCGTGGGCTAGCCATAAAGAGAGTTCTTTGTTGCCTCAAATACATTGTTCCCTATGGCTTGCTACTCTGATCACTGTTTGTGTTTGACCTTTAAGCATTTACTAATATGCTATGACCATAGATCTAGATTGAGTCTTTTTAGCTTATTTTGGTTCCATTTTTTATTTTCGGTCGTCGAAGAAGCAACCATTTGTTTTTTAAGAAGAAATAACCCCATTGCTATCGTTGTGCTTCAAGCACGAACGAAAATGTCGATATTGCTTTGTTGTAAAAGGGTTGCAACTAAATAATTTCGGGGTTTGTTATTTCTACTCGGGATCAAGTTGCGGATGCCTTAACCAAGCGGCTATTTACGCCTCAATTTACATGGCTACTTAAGCGACCCTTAGCATGCACGAGGTCCATTCAACATTCCATCGTGCGATATCCGACTTGGCCAAACGCAGAAGGCGAGACATACTTTTAGAAGGCCAATCCCCTAAGAGCAGTTAAGTAAGATTTGGCTTGATTTTTTTAGTCTACTTTAGCTATTTGATTGTAATCTTGAGATTGTGCAGAGCATTTAATCTTATATTCTCAATACGATAAATAAACTACCCCACACACTTATTCTTTGAAAAAAATCATCATCTCTTACTTTTATATTGGAATCATATTTCCACTGCATTTTCTCAACAACTATATGAAAGACGCTCATATCTTTAAGGCTACAAATATACATTCTTCTTGTTTTTTTTTTTTTAGTTTAGATAATTTTGAAATTGCTTAAACCCTAAACAAAAAACCTACACCCTTAGAGGCGGTCCCAAGGGACGGCACGATTTACTTTTACAAATAATATAGAAGTTGTTCAAAATAATTTTTAAAAAAAATTATCACTGAAGTTGTTACTGGATAATTGCATAAATTATATTTTAAATGTTTTGATGTCTATTAATTATTCTAAAAAAAATTCATTATATTACTTGTACCTTAAAAAAATATGAGAAGTTAAAAGAAATGTCAACAGTAAACTTTAATTGATCAAATGATAATATAAAGAAAAAAAATCTTAAAAGTAATACTGAGGTGTTCATAGCTTGTGCTTAAGTCTTTATCCAGTTTAAAGTTCGACATTATAAATAGTATTAAATTATAAAAAATGGTAATGAAATTGAAATAAAAGTAACAAAATAAAAAGTATATTATGAAAATTGAATTAAATAAATGAATCAAAATAAAACAAAAAAAAAAAAAAAGGTTGTAGCTGGGACTCAAACTCCAATTCTCGGGCAGCTAAAAAGCTTATAGCGGCGTGAAGAACCATCATTTGTTATCAATTTTCTTATCTTTTTGTATCTATATTGTATATAATATTAATAAAAAAAAGATTTTTTTTCCGCCAAAATGGTGGCCCTCCCTTGCTTAATAGTAGCTCCACCCGTGGCCAAAATGATTTGTTAACTCCAACTCATCATAAGGTCCTTTCAATCAATTCAAGTACATATTTGTATTGTTTGGCTTTTTATTATGAATAACTTAAAATTTGTTATAAATAATTGAATATTACAGTAGCTGATGCAAGCATGAAGCTCAATTATTAAATGACAATACTTTGTGTGATGCAACTACTAATACAAACATGGTCTTATCATTTAATTTTGAACTGCCCCCACTCTGTTTTTTTACCTATAAATAAGAGGCCTCCGTTTGTGTAATATACACACTCAATATTTCAGAAAGAAAATAGCTGAGGAAAATAAAATAAAATAAGAGTGTCCTTCAAATATTTTATCCCCTTATATCCCAAAATTTCATATATATAAAATAAATAAATACTAGTTCTCCCGTAAATTATGCTCAAGTTTAACTCTAAAATTAAGCTTGAGACTGAATAATATAATCCTCGTGCCTTTATTAATTTTATATTGTTTCTTATTTTGGGTTATTTGATAATTTTGCAATACGTTATCAGTGCGAGCCTATACCAAAATTAAAATATTTTTATCAATTTTGCTGAATATTTGATACCATTCTCGGTACACGTTAAAGCCTTTTGCCATAACCCTGTGTCAAAATTTTGAAAATTTTAATTTTATAAAAAGTTATTTAGTAACATAACCCTTAGCTTTTTAGTATTATTATATTTTACTCTCTCTACTATTGCTTTTTTCTTTATTACCCTCAAATTTATAAAA
>MKEJ01028037.1:0-13354 GCA_001753735.1 Embelia ribes
ATAAACTTTTGATGAGGAAAAAAAAAAACATTTGTAAGTAAAATCCTTTTTCTTTATTTCTTTTCTTAAAAACTCACGTCCCCGGGTTTATGGGAATTCGGGGCTTGACAGTTTAGATTAGAACCCGGAAAATTAACTGGTCCTTTAGGGTGTAACGATTTCACTATAAACTAAAGAGAATTGAAGAAGGAACCTTGAAAAAGTTGAGTAGGGGTCAGGACACGACTGTCAAAATTATTACCGAATTAATATATATCGTCGAGTATCGTATTTCTTTCCTAACTTTACTTTTTAGCATCTTATTTGCTCATATAATTATGCATTCATTAATTATTCACTATCACCTTCTATTAAAATTGAGGGAAACATTTTTAGTTAGGTAATTTTTTAAAGAAAATCAATTTACCCTTTATCTTGATTTGCTATTTTGGATTAAGCATTTTTTTTTATTGTCATTTAGAATAGGGGCGTAAGGGGTTTACAGGCTTACAACACCTCAACTTTGATGTAATTGTGAAAGGGAAATTTTATGAGGATAAAATAAAATCTTGCATGAACAACTAAAATTATTTCATAATTTTTTTGTTGTTAAATTTTTTTTATGTCTCATCTGCTTTCCCCGGGAAGTCACGTCTTTTAATTGAATATTGCGTTCTCTCAGTTAATTACACCAATGATTCCTCAAAGTAAGATCAGAAGTTCTAGTTGGTCTCTATAGTTTTATTTGACTTACTAATAGTCCTCAAATTTTGAATATGTAATATGCACACCAACTTATTAAGTGATAAGCGAATCTTTCATAGTGATTTATGTTGATATTAACTTCTAATTTAAACATTTTACAATTTTGAATCTGAGCAAAAACTATGAAGGGAACAACTCTATGTCCCTTTCCTAAACTTGAGGGTTGTATTCGTTAAAACTTAAACTATGAAGATGAAATAGAATTTTATTAAAACTACAGGGCCTATTAGTGTAATTCTTTCCTTCTATTTTGACTTTCGGCTCTGTTTTGGGTGGGAGGTTAGCCATCCCATTTTCTTTTTTAATAGATAGGAAGTTAAAGACGACCATATTCTTATTTCTAACAAAAAATAATAATAATAATAGACTACGAAACAAATTTCCTAGTTTCGGAAATTAAAATCTTTTACTCCATGAGTCCACCTGAAATATGATTTCAAATATATAATACTTAAAATACATTACAGTAAAAATGTTACATATTTGCAGTTTTTTTCACACGGTTCAGATTATAAAGTTAATTTAATATGATTTCAAATATAAATTTCTTTATTTTTTTTAAGTTTACCCTTTAGTATTAATCTATAAGAATTTGAAACATTAGCATTTCTTGAAAAACAAAATGCATAATATTGTATAAGAGTCAAATTGCAGATTTTCATCTTTGATCAATACTCCCTCCGACTGTTGGCGGACTAAAGAAATGGGGCAGCGCAAGTTTGCGGCATCTCTTGACCTCCAACGTTTTTGTAGGATACAAATATATAAAACTTAAAAAAATGTTACCATTCACAATACTCTTACCTGCACAATTAAATTAGAAATAATTGGATTCGCCACAATTTGATACACACATTTTTCCACATAGATAAAGAAAAAAAAAATTGATAGGTAAAAAGTACCATCACCGGAGCAAGATCACATCCACCCGAATCCACAGCCTTTCCCAAGGCATCTCCACAATCTCAAGCATAAAGGCTGGCTGCTAAGAAGATGCAATGACATTATATCATGCACATAAGATATAGCTGGCGCATTTAAACATATGTATATTGACAGTAATTACACAAATTGTTTAGGTAGACACAGACGACAACGGATGCATAGGACATGACCGACATGGGTTCTGCTAGTCATCAATCTTTACATTTGTGAAAACAACCCCAAATCTATCTGCAACTCTTTACGAATCCCTCTAATAAACATGTCCTTGTAGTGGATGGTGAAAAGGACCCAACGCAAAATAACTGCGACGACCCAAAGAAAAAAGAAAAAGAAAGAAAAAGTGAGACCATAAATAAAGCAGCTTCCGCAGCAGATAGACTTACTTCACTTATCAGCTGCAGTGGCTACTTAAAAGTTAAAAATGTTATTATCTTTCTGTACTCAACATACAAAATGCTCCCACTGCCTAACCCTTATCCGGTTCAGGGGAAACAAAGATATGTCCAAGACACAAAAACCTATGATGCTATGCACATTCCAGTTACTCTGAGGTTTATACAAGTGAGTAGCTGCACATTAATTAGCACTGGTAGACAGCGGTTTTGTCACGATGGACTATTTTCGGGTGACTCATCCAGATAACCCTTAGGACTCTCCAGTAAATCCCCTGAGTACGACCCATCTGGTTGGCGGATACATATGTTCAAATTGCTGGAGAGAAATGGTTCCTGGATGGTCCACAAGTTCAAAGATCACAAATCAGCAAATCATAGGATAGGGTGTGTTTTGGTATGGAATTCAAAATTAAAGAGAAAAATGTTTATGCAGTGTTATATTTCAATCCATAAGAATTGGAATTGCAACTTTAAACATATCAATCATGTGGTAAGCAATCAAGTCCTTTTTATATGAGATGTATTGATCGTACAAGAAAATCCTTTATATTTGAAATAAATGAGGTGACGTATTTATCCCTTCCAACCCTTTTCTAACAGCATGCCAGGGACCCCCTTAATAGTAAAATACACCTTTAAGAATATTTGTTAGTTTTTCTCAGAAATCAAAATAGTAATGCAAATGGCCACTTATTAGGAAAATAACACCTGTAAGAATATTTAATAATGTTCCTAAGAAATCAAAGCAGTAATGTACGCCTGAAGCTTAAAGAGATTCAACTTACTAGCTTAGGAATTTCTAAGTAAAAAGCCATCGAATAAAACAGCAAAATTGAGAGTCATGTGCCCTTAGAAAGCCAAGGATGGAGACTTGAACTACTTGATTACCTCATCAGCAGTCTCTTGCCCCTCTGACTGGAAAACAATTGGACGGCACCGCTTATCTTCATTCATTAGGCTAGAATTTTGAAAATGCGTTACAAGGGCTGCCTTTCCTTGAATGCGAGCATATGCCAAGGAAGCAACTTTCTCACTATTGAACTTTTCCCACTTCTTCCCGTTGAATACCTGCAGAGGTTTTATGAGTTTCCAAAGAGTACCTAAAAAAGAAAAAAGGTACTTCCAAGACTTCGCAGCATCCACACTCATTTTAGCAGATGAAAACTTTGATGCCGTGAGGAAATTTCCCTTGCCTTAGAATGAGATGAGATAGTACACATTAACCATCAGCACTCGTGTTCTTTATTTTGTATATTCATTTTCTTTATTTTGTCCTGAAATCCTCATACCAAAATTATAATACACATTTGGAAATCAATAAACTCAACAATCATTACATCATGGGCTGGGAAACGAAGACATACCTCGTAGGAAGAGGGAATGTGAGATGGAGAAACCATATTGATGAAAGCATAACCCACATTGCACTTATTCTGTGGAAATAGCACAAATATCAGGAAAAATTCCATCTGAATTCACCCTAGAAAATTCCTCTATACATTAGCACCAAAGTTTCCAGTAGAATCACCTTAAAGTCAATGGGCAAGTACAGAAAGTCATAGGTGCCTTTGTGATACTCATCAATAGCTGCCAACAACATCTTTGAAGTGTACCTAAAGGAAAAACAAATGAAGTCAAAACCATCATAAAAATCACCCAACCAGGTCGAAAAAAGATCTGCAGGCCCATTGTAATAAGTAGATGGGTCAACATGTCCCACAAAAGGAACAATTACCAGAAACCACATAATAGTCCAATTCTTACTTGTTGGGGATGTTTTTTATCATTAAGGTAGTCCTGGAATCCTCTCCATTCTTAATCTTATCCAAATCAAGCTGATACTGCTTCTTGTTGTCAATCTGGTTGACACTGTAATCCATCCTCCTACTCCGACTGCGTTCAAGCAAACCATCAGGAAAGGTCACTCCGATCCCTTGATAAGAACCATTTCCATAAAACACGGGGCCATTTCTCGACAATGACATTATTCTTGAGCTGGGTGAACCACTTTCTATTATGTTTCCAGGTAGACCCACACCAACCCCCATGGTCGGATGAGCACCCATATTCATCAAATAACTTGGATTATTTCGAATTAGACCCATACCCCCAATTGCATTAGGGTTCATAAAGGATGTTTCTGGTGACTCTGGGAAGAAACCAAACTGCCTGTTATCAGGAATATTAGATGGAGCAGATCCCACGTGATGCAAGTGATGTGAACCAAGTAATGAACCGCGATGGTTAGAGTAAGGGTGATTCTGTCCTTTTATATTCAATTGAAATGGGTTGACTACGGATGACGCTGGCCAAACAGAAGAAGAACTAGAATGCTCCGAATAAAGTGTGGGACTTCCCCAAAGAAACTGAGGGCCAGAAAGAGTCCCAATTCCGGTGGAAGTAGAATTTGATTCGCCAAAAGAAGAGACGGCCCCCGGGCTCGAACTTAATTTCTGTTCAGGAAAGGAATGAGAGAGATAACCAACTCCTTGCGTGGGTTTTGAACTACCGATCACCTGGCTTGCATGGCTGGCCCTTCCCTGGTCCTTGCCAATTGGTGCAATCTTTGGGGAATTTGAAACATGAGGTGGTAAAATTGAGGCTAAACCAGGCATGTTGTTGCTCTTTACAGGACTAAAAGTACCTAAGCCTGATAATTGGTTAAAACCTTGTAAAGGACTGTTACCGACCGGACTACCAAAGTGTGACCAGTTACCTGTCATAATGACAGTACTGAATTAATTTCATGGAGGATTTAAATCTCTTATAAAAATAAACACACACACACACACACACAAAGGAATGCCACCAGTGCAGCTTACCTGGAGGAGAGCTGGTTATTGGTGATCCAACATGATGCGGGAAAGTCCGAGATTCATCCTGGTCCAGCTCCAGACTCAATTGCTGCATCAAGCTGAAGAAACAAAATAATTTCTCTCTGTCACTTGTAGTACAAATAGACGAAAGCAAATGCGAATAAAAATTTCAGAGAAGGCAGAACTTCACATACTCCCAGGTGGTATAATTCGAGTTTAACTTTCATGTAACGACGGTGTATCAAACCCATACACTATCGGCTATAAAATTGTGCCAAAGTGTCCCACAAATTAATTAAATCTTAAAAAAATATAAATTAAAATTAAATTCTCTTTCTCTCTCCCTTAGATGGATTGCCTCCCGCTTCTTCTCTCATTTCTACCAGCGTCTAAGCTTTGACAACGACTGGAGTTCCGGCAAAGCCCAAACCCTCCTCTGCCCAACTCCACCAGCCCAACCCTTACCCTGCCCAACGCTCAACTCTACCAACCACTTCTCCACCAACGACACCGATGGCACTGGCGATGGTGACGGAGGAGCCGAATCATTGAGGGAGGGGCAAAATTGGTTAGTGGCGGATTTGGGAGGAGCTGTGGCGGAAGAGGGGAAGGGTGGGAAGGAGGAGGTGGAGGTTGGTAAAGGTTGAGGTGGAGGGGGGAAGCGATTTCTGATATTTTTTTTAATTTTTTTTTACATATTTCAATGATTAAATTAAGTGCGATTGAGTAAAATGACACTTGTCATAATCTCATAAGCCGATGATATATGGACTTGATGCACCGTCAGTACATGGAAGTTAAACTCGTATAATTCATTATGTTCAAAGAAGGGCTTACAATTTTTTCTTTCTTTATTTCCTCTATCCCTTAATTTTCATTTGATTGATCACAGATGACTAGAAATCAGACTGCCAACCCACACCTTTCATCATAAACAAGAATAGAACTAGGGGTTTTGGTATGGACCTTCCCCAACAGATGAAGAAGCATTAAAGCAGGTCAAAGTACCAATGAGAGTCCCCCATACAGATACCTAATCTCAAAATGTTGAACTTAAAAAGTATGTTATGTTGGACAATTATCCCAACTTGTTCCACCTTTTGAGCTATCCTTCGGGTTCGGCTTGAAAGAAACTAAAACTGGAAGATTCCAGGGTTCTCAGACAACTGAACTAAGACAAAAAGATAACAATTCCAGGATAGGTAGCTGAACAAGGATGACAAAGGTAAAACACAGTTAACAAATTCATATCTTAATATTTTGGAAATGACTAAATCTAGAAAGACAGAAACGATAGAGGGTGAAAATGCACATCTACCATGCGCTAGAACATAACATCCGAGTTTCAAAATAAAGAGAGAGAGAAAAGGGAGTAAGCTAAGAAAGCTGCCTCAACCATCAGAAAAAGTAGAACAATAGGCACACATACTTTCTGCGGGCTCCACCTGGCCTGCTAGGCTCAAGTTTGATGCGTTTCCCAGCTATGTCACTCCTGTTCAAAGCTTTAAGAGCAGCATCTGCAGCTCTAACGTCATAAAACTCGATAAACTTATGGTGTCTCTTATGTGGCGTTTCCCTGATCTGCATTTTGTGAAGTCCAAACTCAAACAAGTCATAAGAAGATTGAATTGGAATATACAATATAGATAATATAAGGGGGAGGAGTACATAAAGTAGACGTATACCTCTTTGACCTCACCGTAAGCACCAAATATTATGCGAAGGTCATCATTTGATACCGACGCATCCAGATTAAACACTACAAGAGTTCCCTGGTTAATATCTTTTTCAGATGGGTTATCCTAGCAGAACAGGAAAAAGAAAGTAAATACAGATGTAAACGTAATAACGATTTTCAGACTACATCACAAGAGCAAAGTTTTAGACAAACCTTTGGAATTGAAAAATGGATGTCAAGTTTTCTTCGTCTCAAGGGCTTATTTTGTAATGCACGCATTGCTGTTCGAGCTGCTCGGATATCATAGTAAGATATCATCACAAAGCCTCTGTGCTTGCATGCAGTATATAGAGTTCTAATATCCCCATATTGCTGCCAAAGAAGAAGATTCATTGTCAATAAATTCAGAAACACCAGCCACCAAAAGACGCCATAAAGAAAGAGGGGAAATAAATAATGACAACTTAAAGATCACTCATAGCACAAGTTTGTACTAATTCTCGCAAAAAGGGCAACTATACTACTCCAAATTATTATATTAGCATAAAAAAGCTACAGCCTACAGTTCACAATTCTTTAACCTCTAGAGGCCAGAAGCTAAACAGCTAACTTATACGAAAGCCGTCATTAAGCATACCATGAAACCAAGAGATAACCACACAGTTCTTTTGGAAAGGTCACAAAACACAATACACGTTACAATGAATTTCAAAGAAAATCAAGAAACTTTCCATGGTTACTAACTTGATATAAAGTAGGATTGCTAGAACTGCCCTTTTCTTTTTTTGCATTTTACAGTAATAAAATGTTGTGTAGAAATGGAGAGCAAATATTCAACAATACAAAATCAGCTTGAGTATGTATCTGGGTTACAATACATGCTTATATGTCTCTAATTCATTTATTACAATAACTTTAATTACATACACAGCTTGTAATGATAAACGCATATTGTTATCAAGAACTTTACCAATATGGGTATTTACTATGCAGATACAGGTGCAAACAACTTCATCACGAAGTTAACAGCTTTGACAGCAAGCAAATAATAATAATAATATATATAAGACTATAAAAGTGTGCTACCGCCTTAAACAAAAAGAAGACTAAAACAAGTCACAAGCATAGATGATTTGATACAGAGTAACTTTGCAAACAAATATGGCATACCTCAAATAGAGATTTCAACTCGGAGTCCTCGACGTTACTGTTAATATTCCTGACGAACAATGTCCTCGAAGGATGTTCCCCATATGGATGCTCCCCGGCAACTGTAGCCACGCCATTTGGAAGACCATAATAACCACCAACTCCATTCATATTAACACCATCAGATACACGTAACTGTGACATTCCGATACTTAGGCTCTCTTGTGACTCAAAATCCAATTCCATCCCACCTCCACTGCCAAAGAAGTCATCATCCAAATCCTCAAGTTGAGTAGGCAACCCAGACAGATCGAAATCATCCATTATTCCCGCCAAAAGCTCGTCTTCATTGCCAGGAAGCAAATTTCCAACTGCAATGGGTTCGATATCTTCGAGTGGATCCTTAGTATCATCTTCTTGTTCCAATTTTTTTAAGCTAGGAGAGTCATCATCAACAGATTGACCAAAATGCTCTGAATCAGTGGAGTTTACTATCACATGAGAGAAACAGATGTCAGAAACCACCCAATCTGAGCATGAAATGGATAAAATGGTTGCTTATAGAAGTGGCACATACATTTCTCATGTCGAAGGACGGGCAGTGAAGTTGAAAACAAACTAGCATCAGTTGATGTATTAAATATATCTTTTCGGCGTGGGATTCCCCATGCGTTTTCCACATTTCCAGAAACAGCTGTTGGTGAAATGCTAGGACCTAGAAGAAAGATGAAATTTAAAAAAAAAAATTGTACAAAATGAAGATAAATATGCCAGATTACTCATGTTCGACAAGCAGTCAAAGCAAACAGAAGAGAGGGCTCTAGGAATCTAAAGTGCATACCTGAAGCAGGGTCCTTTAAGTAGCGATCCATTCAGTCTCTCCCTATAGCACAATATCAATATCAATAACAAGGGTTAATAATCGTCAGTGAGCAATAATAACTTTCCATGCAGCAACTTCTACAGAACAAACGAATTATCCATGAGTGTATAAAATGAGATATGCTCATCAAATTGTACATAAATCAGTACATTGACTCATTGAGATTCCAAAATACTTCGATCATAGTATCTAGGGGAAAAAGAACAGAAACAAAATGGCTATTATAAACGTATGACAAAGTGTTCCAGAATACCAATCTTGGAAGTCTTAGATGAGATTCCAAACAAAATTTGTCCACATGATCAATCTTGGAAGTCTTAGATGAGCTCTCGGATCTCTACTCAGAATTAAGAAACTGCTAATAAGAAATAAACTCTATACTCAAGCAATTTGAGTGTGAAACACTGCTTGCTCATTGATTTATTTATGCTGACAAAATGGCACCTGATTTCTCTTAATGTAGATGAATAAGCTATTCAAGTTCGATCTTCAACAACATCCATCGAACAACTTTTCAAATTCCCGTTAATTTGTTGGAGATCAAATTGAGAACCTTAAGACATTACCCAGCTTACAATAGTCATAGATGGGATCCAATCGTCCCATCCTCCATCATTACAAGGTGTATAGTAAGATCCTATACCGAAATTATGTTAACACTATGATACAAGTTTATGTCTTTCATCATCTCCTTGAATCCACAGAATTTGGAGTCAGCTAAATGGAACCGAAATATTGCATTCGGTTGTTAATGTGAATTTTTCAATTCCACTCGTTACTATCATAGGCAACTTGCACATCCACTTTTCTAGTACATGCCTTTACATCTTCACCACACAATTAAACGTCTTTTCATCATCATCACACAAGTTTATGTCTTTAACATCACCCATTTGAAAATTAGGCTTGAATAGTCATAACATCTGACATTCAGCTAGCACTTTCTTTTGCAAATCTATGATCATCTTAGAAGTAATGAAAGGAAAAGCACACAAATTTGAAGCAGGCAAGATAATTTTAAAAAAAATTACTGCAAATAATTTCACTAGCTGGAAATTTGGGAATCAATTAACAGAGTGCACTCGCATCAGTATCCCTAAATGGCTCCGTATCCAAGATTTTAGGCATTCAATCCAAGGAAATGCTCCCACCAATGCATCCAAACACTATTTAATCTCCTAAAAGATAGGGGTTTGCTACAGTATTCCCATTGAACTAGGGACTACCTTTCATCTCCAGTTCTATTTTTAAGGTTAGGGGCAGTAGTCCATTATAGTGTTTGTGTTTGATACGGGCTGAAAATAGAGAAGCTGGTGCTATACTCTAAACAGTATGACTAAAAAAGCATCCAAATTTGCAATAATAAAAACCCTCAACACAAAATTGAAGTGAAAAGCCAATATGACTAAAAATATCCAATTTTGAAGTAACAAAAATCCTCGTCTCAAAATTGATATGAAAAGACCCAATATGACTAAAAAAATACAATTTTGCAATAAATTAAAAAACTCTCATCACAAAATTGAAGTGAAACCCCAATAGACTAAAAATCCAATTTTTCAATAACAAAAACCCTTGCCACAAAATTGAAGTGAAAACCCAATAAAGCCCAAAATTAATCAACCCCAGTTACTGATAAAAAAAAATCCAATTACATGATAGAATTAGGGCAAAAGGGGAAAGGGAAGTTACCTCAAGAACACATACGCAACGAGAGAGAGAGAGGAAGAGGAGATAATTGTCAAAGGGGCTTTAAATTAGATTTTGAGATAACTTAAAATAAACAAAATCGATTCTTTCTTAGTTTCGTAGAAGCAGAGAAATAGATTTCTTCTACTCATCGAATTCTTCCTTCTCCCCCGCCGGGAACTCTAGAGATAGAGAGAGAAAATTAACAGTGCCCAATCATTGTAGGGAATTCAGTATATATATATATATATACATATATATATATATATTAATTAAACGGAAAAGGTTAAGGTGATGTTATTTTGTCAAAAAAAGAGTCTTGCGTTTATTTGCTGTTTTTTATTAGACCATTTGATGTATTGAATTATATTTCTATACAAAGAATAAGGCTTTGGATTATTTGAATTTTTACCTGAATTATGATATGTTAGAGTTTATTTGATGCATTGGATTTACCACATTTAACGTATTAGATAATAGTTTTATAAATAATTAGGTTTCCGGAGATAAAAATAATATTTTAAATGTTGATTATGTATCAGAATTTATGATTTGCTTAGCTTATACAACATTTAATGTATTAGATCACATTTTCTGAATAATTAGTGGATATATACACGCGTTACGTGTAAACCAATAGCTCTTGCAAAAATTAAATATTCATAAAAAATAAAATTAAAATATTATGTTTGAAATTCAAAAGTACAATAAAAATATATATATATACATCACATTTGAAACTTTAATTCTTCATGCACAAGTAGAGTAAATTAATAACAATAGTATTTCTATAATAAAAATAAAGGAAACATTTGGTACTACAATAGAAACTTTACAAAACATAACTTCTTGCCATACAAAAGATTAGGCATGATAATTGAATCCGAACTCGCGAGTACCCATTCAAATCCGTCCCAATTTTGATGGGAAAAATTTGCTTTGAGTGGGTTCGGGTTCCGAAAAAACCCACCTGTCAAAGGTGGGGGCAGGAATGGAATATTGATACCCAACCCCGAACCCGACTTGCTCATTTGAAATGACATTATTACTCATATTATGGTTGGTGTTTGGTAACAAAACTTGCCAATTATGTTAGTTTTTGTTTTAACTTTTGAAAAACCATTATTATTATTTTGGCTCGGGAAGGGTTCGGAGCAGGGTAAACCTGATCCCAACGGAGGCTGGGATGGTTACCCAATTTTCAAATCCGGCGGAAATAGGGGGCGGAGCGGGAATTTTTCAGGGAGTTGAGGGTAGATATGAAAAAAGTAAAACTCGTTTCCGCCTTGCCCCGTTACCATGCCTAAGTGAAGATAGCCTTGGAAAATAGGCTCGTAAATCAAAACTCCAACACTAACAAAGTCTACAGCTAACATAGTGCAACAAACGGCAAACTTTTAGCATCTACATGATTCCTCCATGTCCTGCGTTAAGGGGAGCAGTCTCGCAATCTGCTCAAATTGATGACTAACATAATCCCGCTTCTTTATCACAATGTAGATCTTGATGATCTAACTACGAGCTTATATTAATCTGCTCAAATCTATCAAATCGATGACTAATATAATCTCGCTTCTTTATTACATTATAGATCTTAACGTCTAACCACGAGTTAATGCTAATTTTTTTATTTTTTATTTTTGGCTATGCATGCTTTTAAGGTAATAATCATAGAGCTTTGGTATCAAAAGAAGTAAAAAAGTCAATATATACTTTTCCTTCTCTACATATCACAATTCTAGCAAGGAATCAAACACTATTGCAATGTTACTTTGAAATTCAGTGAGCAGTGCAATGAGCAAAAAAGCAAACATTGTGAAATTGCAAAAATATAAATTAATTTTTCTGATAAGATAAATTTTAAAAAACGAAACAACCTAAAAAAACAATTGAAATCCGGGGTAATTACAAGCAATGGCTCACATACTTTTAACAAAAATTCAATTTTATCCCGAATAGTTCAAATGTAAAACTACTAGTCACAAAATTTTGAGTATGTGGCAGTAATGGTTCCTACTACGGGAATAAGGTTGTATAAACAATTGAAAACTAACATAAATACTGTGGATGGTAATGAGATGGATTTTTGTATATTTTGTTCAAAATAAATTAAAGTCGTTTAAGTCAACCTGATAGTTTTAAATAGATAAGCCATTAGAAGTATATAACCATCAAAGTTATGCATTATTTCGAGCTGTATAATAATATCGGATACCGAATACCCATAATACATTTGTGCCTAATATGCTACCAGTACATATATAGTCGCATGGAGATTGTTAGATTGTTTAAAAAAAGACATATCTTTATAGAATTATTTTTTTATTTATTTATTTTGTTACATTCATCTTTTGATGTTATGTGTTAGCACTTTAAGGGATTTTTATGCTTTAAATGATGACAATCATTTAGTGATGTCATGTGCTGTTATTGATTTGGTAGCCATATGAATATATTTGTTACTATTTTTATCAAGATAGTACTATTATTATTTGGTTTTTAATTATATTGTAATATGCGGTGACAACTCATAAATTAGTAATGTAGAACTATTAATGATATCCGACTAATGGTTTGGTATCAAATCTGTCATTTATTCAAAATTTGAAGACTATAAATGTTTCCGTTGAAACTATAGGAACCAAATTATTTTTCTCCACAATTTGAGGACCATTCTTGCAATTAATTCCAAAAAAGGGGGCCACCCCCATTGGCCTACAGTCTTTATCCCGACCTGGATATAAAAAATAAAAAATTAAAAGTATTTTTTTCTTTAATTTATTTTTATCCTAAGTTTTAATCTGTATTATTTTTATTTTGTCCGATTTGGAAAAATGATAGAATAGAAAAATTCGTATTTTTGGTATTAATATCATAATACCACTATTAAATACGACATACTAACTTATACTTTTTTTTTTTTTGTAGAAAACCAATCATCCTTTTATTAAACCATTTTAATTTTAAATTAAATTAATCAATAATTCACGTTTATTTCAGAAAAATACATATTCAAGATCAACTGAATTAATATAATATTTTATTTATTTATTTT
>MKEJ01028041.1:0-10218 GCA_001753735.1 Embelia ribes
GTTTGATTAATTTTAAAACAAAAATTTTATTTTTTTAAAATTAAAAGAGAAAATTTACTTACATAAAAAAAATAGTTTAGATTGAAAGTATGATATATCTAGCAATAAGTTATTATGACATGGTAATTTTTACTAAAAGTTCATTTTAATACCAAGCTTTTTCAAGTGTTTTATGGCCCAATTCAACTATAAACGAGCAGAGCCTTAAAGATTTAGACTCAGCTCGTTTAGCCAGAGGAGCCGAACCAAGCTTGAGCTTTTTAAATCCAAAGCTAGCCAAGCCTGAACAGGACTCATAGGGCTCGTCACAAGCCCGAACGGAGCTTGAGCAATCCCACTTAACAAACGAGTTGGGCATGAGGCTCGCCTCGGCTCGGCTCGGCTCATTTGCAACCCTATATGTTTGATAATGGAACACTTGAGGTATACTTTACTATATTTCTTTACTAGGCAATCGGAAATGGACACCAATTCCTGGAATCGAACCTGCAACCTCCCATTTGGGAGGTATAGTAAAATACGAACAACCTCTCGTTTGGGAGGTATAATAAAATATGAGTATGCTAAATTGTCACTAGGAGAGGTAATTGATAACTAGAAATTAAAATTTCTAAGAACTACGTCAGTAACAAGTGTTTGGTGATGATCTTTTCTATAATTGTATCTACCAAGTTCTAATTATCCCTTCAATTACATTAGCAGGCTCATGCAATAACAAGCACAAAGAAAACTCAAATTTTACTCACATACATGTTCAAATCTTTCCTCTTTTTTCCTCTAAAAATTATAATACAGCGTTGCCGTATATTGCTTCCTTCATCTCCCAACACATCAATATCACTACCCATGCTTCTTAGGTCAACATGGTTGATAAGTCTACATTACTCGTTGCCTTCCGCCAACTTTCATGTCCTAATATGCTAGTGATAGCCAATTATATCAAAAATTTAAAGCTCAAAATATGATCTCTTTTCTCCTGCATAGCAAGAGATGGGAAACAATCTCACAAGTCCAAAGAAAAATTAAATTGAAGGCAAGAGACAGCAGTAGAATGACAATAATACAACAAAAAAGAAACCATCTAAATACCTACCAACACTCTTGCAGCCAGTGTCTTTGAAGGACCTCTATTTGCTAGAGTATTCAGGGCAACCTCTGCTGCAGCATGCTCAGCCAGTCTCAAGGTAGAGCAGAAAGTAGGGCTTTCAAATGTCTCTCCATTGAAATTGACAGTAGCTTTAAATCGAGGGGCGTGATCTGGGCCCTCTCGCACACAAGAATATGAAGGCAAGTTGAAGCAGCTCCTCTGAGCCAATTCTTGCAATTGGTTCTTATACATGCCTCTGTGATTTGGTGAAAATAGATTAACCAAGTGCTTTTAATTATCTTCTCAATAAAGACTGGCATTAAGCCAGAAAAATGAAAAAACTTTCATATGGTATGAAGTACAGACATCATGATAATATTTTTCCTGAACACATACACTAAGAAGATTGGGATTCGCTATTTTAATTCTTTGCAATGAAAACTAATACATACTCTATATGGTACGAAGTACAAACACATTACCATAATATTTTTCCTGAATACATACGCTACGAAGAATTGCATTCGCTACTTTAATTCTTCGCCAAAGATGTATGAGTTAGAGGCTGTTCTTTGTTTAATTTTGTTTTGATAAATTAGTGCTATCTCCTTAGGAGGATTAAAAATTTACCATTTTACCGTTAGGGGTCATATTATTCTGCGATAGCAAGAAAATATCTCTATACAAACACAGAGTGGAGGTTGCAGATACTCAAAAGACTCTATTCTCCACCAATAAAAAGGTAAGAAATCTTTCAGATTACACTACTTCAATGCTATTTTTTCTTAAACTATGTACTCCATCTGGATTTGGATCAAAGTACATGCATAAGTGGATATCTAAAAGCTCGAGCTACATCGAGGCTTTGCTCAAGTCTTCTAAAAGCCAGTTCAAAAATAACAATGAAAGAAAAATCATTTGCACCTGCAGTCACAAGGTTATGCCGACACTATCATAATTATCTGAAACTAGTTTGCAAATGAAGACTATGTATGAGTATGAACAACAGGATCAATTATGGTTTCCACTAAATTTATCAAAGCTATTGATTTCCCTCCATTTGGACCAGTGAGCAACTAAACATTTCCCATTCTTCAACACTGCATAACTGTTTCTAAGTCTTTGTGCATCATCGCAACGTCAAACTATCAACACCCAAAGGAACCAATATGAAATCAACCAACTCTAAACCCAACCAAAATCCTCTTCCATGCTAGCAGGAATCAGCCAACTCTAAACACAACTAAAAATCTTTTTCCCTTACAATCAGGGAACAGCTGACATCGGAAAATTATTTTTATCTTTGCTCCATCAAGGCTTATCATCTCATTTAAGCCACAACCTGAAACAAAATTGCTCACAATTTTCAATTTTATTTTGTCTTTGTTTTTTTGTTTGTTCGGTGAGAATACATATATTACTTACTCTCACACCAAAGGTTTGGAAGGGCAACACCTTATTATTTCACTCCTAAATTACCAATATACATGTACACATAGTAAAGACTTGCTATTTCACTTTATGCTACAATTGAAAACAGGACAGTAATTCAATACAACAGCTGATATCATATGAACCTACTTTCTAGATCCTTAGGAATTCATAACCTAAACAACTTAACTCGGTCGAGTTTAAATTTCTTCGCTGAAAACACTGGAAAATCTAAAACCTAAACTGGCTCAGATACGAACCAATTGAGCATTTCAAAATTAATTTAACAAATGGATCGACTCATGACCTAATTCACATTCAAACAAGCCAAACTAACCAATTACGAACTATAGAGCATGAAGTCACTTCCGTGAGCATATAAACAACTAGTGTAACAATGTCACAAAATAAAAAAGAACACTTTAGGCTAGTTAAAACAAGAAAGCTGGGGACAGAACAACGAAATAACTCAATCTCCACTAGATTACTATGTCTAAACACATTATTAGAACAACCTAAAACCGTCTCACTCGCATTCAAACAAGACAAAAACCAATTTAGGAGCCTGAAAAAATGAAATTACCTCCGTAAATATATAGAAATTGAGCTAATAAAACATCGATTTAAGTGCCCCAATCAATAGTTGGATAGCTTAATCACCCATACATTTGCTGGGTATGAACAAATCACTGAAATCGCGAACCCTTTAATCGCTCACCCTGAAAAGGGAAACAGAAAACATTTAATTGTTGAAGTCACATTTAAAATAGAAATAGGAATTGCACATTACCCCTATGAGAATCACTAAACAGGGCTAGTAAAACTCAGAATTACTTGGGCAAGGCGACAAGAAGATAACATAATTGCCACTACATTTGATTGGTAGGTATGAACACATTACTTGGTAGGTATGAACACATTACTGAAAGGAAAACGATGCAAGCACCAACAATTATGTACTAAAACTATAGAAGTATCGTTGTGGTTAGAGATGGGGTTTGATCCTACTTTTAGGGAAAAGATCAACCAACGGGATACATGGTTTTTGTACATGATTTTCTGTAAGTATATCACTACTCTTTTTGAATCACGAACCCATTAATCACTTGTCCCAAAACAGAAAAACGAAAAAAAAAATGTAATTGTTGAATTAATATTGTTAAGTGCCAAGGCCCATTTCGGTATTGCTTTTTCCTACCTGCTCTGCTTTTTTTTTTCCTTGGAAATTGTAGCATTAGGTATTTGGTAAAGAGTAAAGCACCAACTTTTTATAATCTGTGATTTTCTAAGGTTGCTTTAAGCAGCCTCAAGGATGCTTTTAATAGCTGCTTTTGCTTTTCCTATTATTAATTACCAAAATAATCTCAATTATATTTATCACATTCCCCATAAATACCTATTTTTGACTTTTGTACAATTAAGAGCACCACTTTACCAAATATTATACTACTTATCAAAGCAACTTTTAGAATTTATGTACCAAATACAAAATTATAACAATTTTTAGTATTTACTTTGAAAGCAGTTTTGATAAATAAATTTGAAAAATACTAGCATTTTCAAACTAGGCCTAAGAATTCAACTTTTTGTGGAGATTTTTTAGACGAGCAAATTTTGAATGAAGGATACATATGTTATGGGTATTCATATATTATTGTAGATCAAATTTAAGTATCCAAGCTTATTGCTGCAAAAAACTACACAACCGTGGGCGTTAAAAAAGTTTACTCCATGTTTTAACATAAAATCTAACAGTATCACATTTAGCAACAGAATATAAAGCACTATGCGTAATGTTTCGGGACTAAAGTGCCTGATATCAAAATGTGGTGGCAAATTTGGAATATGTTTAGGGACTACAAGTTAAACCGTATATTACACACCAATATACAATTAGTTGTACACTTTACAACAATGCATGTATACATATTGTTGGAGTTTTTAAAAAATTCATAATTGTTGGGGATTATTTTTTACCAATTTTGAGCCATAAAACTAGTGGGATTCACGCAATGAAATTTAAAAATTTCACGTCTTTTTTCGTAAGTCTTTCCAACTGTTCTTTGGTAAGTCTTTCCAACTGTCTTTCCAACGAGTCATTAATAAGCCTGAACAATTATCGGATGAGAATGGTGTATGGTTTCAAAATGATGTTCATTGAAGTGGACAAATAGGAGGAAATAAATATAAGTAATTTTTAAGTAATTAACCCACATCGATTTGGTTTTATAAAAACTAATTGATATATAAGCCAACATTTGGGTGCAAGGGTAGGCTTCTTTCGGTTTGGATATTATTTGGGCCTATAATATATAAGTTATTCATTAACTTGGACATGGGGTTCAAATGTAAATTAACTGGGCCGAAATTTTAAATATAGCCCATGACCCGCAGGCCAATCCGGATCACCCTTTGACCCGCTCCCACATCGGGTCATTTGACCCGCATTAGTGCGCTGAAGGGTCACAACGAGTTATTTTCGAAACGACCCCAATTGTATGAACAATGACGTTTCACACCTTTAGATTGGAAAATTGTAAATTTTGGAGGGACCTTTCATTTCTATAAATCCCTAGATCCCCTAACACGTTTTATGCATCATAATTACACCTGAAATTATGAAAAAATACATTTGCACACACTGCATATTTTTTCATAGTATTTAGAAAGTTGTAGAAAGTACTGTGTTGTTAAAGAACCGATTGGAATTCAAAGTGTCGCTTCCATCAAAGCTTGAGATAAATCGTTGTATCCTATGAATCCGTTATCAACGATGGTCTGGAAGATGCGCTAGAGGCCGGGCTATAAAAATTTAAGAAGACAGCGTAGTACATAGGTTTCGTCCTGCATTACATCCAAAACCATTACGTTCGTGATTATACTACATCGTTCTTTATAATCAGTTCGTTGTGGAAAGCTTGACAAGTAGGTGTTATAATTTCTCGATTTAATTTATTTATGTTACTATTAATTTTCGATTTAATATAAAATTATTGCTTCTACATGAAACAACACATATATTATTACATTTTTCAAAATTCTTACATATATAAAAAAAAAAAGAGTTTCGCCTATTGGTTGGCCAAGTTGGCAAGCGTTCGTTGTTCAATACAAATAGAATATAGACTAGAGACAATATACCGATAGTGTCTTTCAATGAATAATCTTTTAAGCCCTTGAAAACGCAGACGGTGCTTCTAAGCTTTCATGTAGCATAAAAAATAAGAGCTTCACACATAAACCTAACATAAATAATCCAATTAGAAAATATTAAACCCAAGACAGCATTTCAAATTATGCCCCACAATAAAATATAGACAAATCAGCTAGCATTGCACAAGTGTGTGATACGAGTGACGCTATACTAAATTGATTTGCTAGTGCAATCTAATAGAAATTAAATAAGATCAGTCATCATACAAAATTTCACAAAGAAATAAAAGAGGTATGAGGTGCACTGAACTATGTTGCAGTTGAAAATAATATATATAAAAAAAAAAATCTATCAATGTAGGTCAGGTAACTTATGAGGATATATTAACATAGAATACTATCTCACCCCTTAAATTTTCAGACATGTAATTATGTTATATAATTGAGTTTGTTTGTCAATGGATGGGCATTTGTGCCTAATATTTTTTTATCTTTATTTTGTTAAGATGGGCATAGAATAGCTTGTCCCCACTAGATTGTGCTTTTTTCCTCTTTATCCATCCTCATAAACGTCACTATACCTTGTCCCTCAATTTATTAATGTCCACTTTGTCCTTCCATAATGGGACTCTTGTGGGCAAAGTTGGTTTAAAATTAGGAAGAAATTAGAGGAATGAGAGATGCTATTGCTCAAAATTATGAGAAGCACGACCCTCATGCTTCTCCACTATCGTTTGATAGAGTGAGTCAAATTTATATTCAATCCAACCTACTCCATCAACGATAGAGAGTCGAGCAGCAGTGTGCTACTGTTTATTGTGAGCAGCAGGATGCTACTGCTCATTGTGAGCAACAACATTTCTATGTCCAAAATTCGAGAAACTGCAATAAATATGGATACGTAATGAAATTAAGAAATTACTATATGTGAAAGGGGGAATAACTTGCAAAATAGAAAAATTACCGTACTTAAACTTGTTAAAACTCATTTATAATCTCTTGTCGAATTTTTTACTAGAATTATTGAATATTAAGCAAATATAATTTTGTAGTTTAGAATGTGTTATACATAAGTCACACTATTTGGCAAGGTCGGGAAATTATCCCATTTTTTTAAAATACACACTACATATAATATGATAGTCTGGTGCATTCATGTTGTAATTGGCATCCAGTTGTGACGTTTAGCTTAAAAAGGTAAATAGTGCAGTACGTCTGGTTGAATGTCTGCAATCTAATTAAGGAAATAGTTGCAAAAAATGCATTTACATTTATATTCTATAATATATATAAAACATGTGAGTAATTTTACATACCACGTGAACTTTTTAACAGTCATATTTTTTTTACTTTAAAAAAAATAAGAGTTGACAAAAAAACAAGAATAAAAGATGCAAATGATAAAAATGATACTATATATTACAATATAATATTTTATATAGGGATTAAGGAAATAGTAGCAACAAATAAGATTAAACTGCTATAAATCCCATACTACATCATTTTAATTGTTATCCCCATATAGATTTCTCTCTTTGATTTGCCCTTTGAGACGTTTCTCGTTCATTAAAAATATTAATAAGTGTGACCAATAATAACAAGACTTAGTTTGATCACAGAGAGTATTAGCCACCTCCCCAAGGCACCCGATGGAAAGTATTGTAATAGTATTTCTACGTGGTAGAATATTGGGTGCAGTTCTGTTACAAAAATTTATTTATATTTTGACAACTAGATAAAAATGATTCAGTATTATCACATGAATCGGGAAAAGTAATCTCTTTTCCATTTCGCAATATGCAAATGGACAGGGATGGATCAACAAAAGTGTTAGATGTACCTCCAAGTAGAAGGATTTTTTTGTCAAAATTTGGACATTGATATCCCTACTTGAATATTAATGCATTACAGGGACTATGAGTGTAATTTCTGAAAGGGTTTGATTAAAACCCTTTGTTCACTCTATTTGTTTGTGGTGACTAAAAAACAGGCCACCACTTGGCCGCTGCCTTGGCGTTGGCGGTGAATTTATATTCACTTTGAGGCTTATATATTTGGGGGAAAAATATAATTGTGAGTATTTGATATTTTTGAACGTGAAATTTGCCTATTTCATGACAATTAGAAGAGGATTTTAGTACTGGCTGTTTGTGAGTTCTTTTGTAGTATTGGGAGCCATTAACTGCTAACACTATATGAAAATATTTTGGTATTTTGGATGCAAGAGTTTTGAGAGATAGAAATTTTGTTATTGGGAATCAACTGTAAAGACGTTGGTAATTGGAAAATTAATCGTTATTTTGAGACTTTCTATTGAGTATTAAGATTTTTATTTGGGTATTCTTTATTACTTTATTTTTGTGGTTATACTCTTATATCTATTTGATATTGATATTTATCGTATATACACGGGGTGAATTGTGTTGTATTTTCTTTATTTGTTAGTGTATTGATTTGACGGTTGCATAGCCCCGTTGGTTTTTACTCTCCAATTTAGATTGAATTTCTCACGTTATATCGTTGTGTATATTTTTGTTTATTCTTGTTATTTTGTTCTACTTGTTGCTTACGCTGCCTCGTCAGTTTTACACAGAACTATGACAATAAACTTGTTGAGGTTGATTAATCCATTGTGTATTACTAAAAAATAGTATATGCGTTTAGGTTCCAAACAAAAAAATTGGGACTTAATACAATATTTCATTTTAGGGCCTCTTTCAAGTACGAAAACAGTACATTAAATTTCTAGCTTGACCCATTTGCAAATCCTTGTAATGGACTTATTTCATGATTTTTAAGTTTGAAACTCAAAATTTTCCAGTTGTATGTTTCCTTGTTAACAAGTGAGCTAAAAGTGGTGTCCAAGTCAAATAACTTACAATAAAAAAATAAATTTTCTTAAATTATTTTGAATATACTAATCATCTATTCTTATGATACTCTTCATTTGATAATTTCCAAATATAAAATTATTTTAAGAAATGTCCATCATTCTCATCTGTTGAATCAAATTGTTGAAAATTTATTTTAAGTATTTTGATGATAAAAACTTTAAAATAATAATATAAATCATCACCCCAGTTGTTGTGATCTAATGTGATGTCAAGTCTATTTTCAAAAAAATAAGCAAAAGATCAAAAGTGTTCAAATATTCAAGAATGAAGCTGGTGTAATAGTACATCAAGTCAATGTAACAGTACACCACAGGCGTAACGTTACACTAGGCTAGTGTGATAGCTTTTAGTGAGCTCCACAAGAAAAGAATAAACCTAGTATAATGGTACACCAAGTCAGTGTAATAGTACACTACATGTGTAACACTACACTAGGCTAGTGTGACAGCTTCTAGAGAGCACTGCAAAAAGACTGAAGCTGAGTAATAGTACGCTAAGTTAGTAGACCGGTACGCCAAAGGTGTAATGCCACACCAAGGCCATATGACGGCTTCCAAATAGTTGAGCAAGATTTTGGGTACCGGTACACTAAAAGGTGTGACAGCTTCCAAAGAGTTATACAAGTGCTTGTGTAACCGTACACAAGTGTCAATATAACTATATACTATGGAGTAATGATATAACAGAGTTGGTGTAACGGTACACTCTACAGATTTAAACATAACGGTCATATTGGATTACGGCTCAAGTTGGGTTATCTTACAATTAATGATAAAAAAATGGCTAGTTGATCCTTAAGACATATAAAAGGGGTCTCAAATCTGGCGAATAACAATTTTCACAACAACAATCATAAGGCTATTCATCAATTTGCTCATCAAGTGTTCAAAATGGCTCAAAAATCCACTTCCATTTTTTTGAGCTATTAAAGTACAAAATCAAGCAACACTAAGCCAAATTTCCATTTTATTATAGTGTGTTAGATCTCTCCAAAGTGTTATATAATCATTGTATCATATATTTTTGAGAGAGAAGAGATTATAATTTCTTATTTCCAATATTTATTTAAAAATCATTGTGAGGGTATACTTCAAAACTTGAAGGTTTATTTCAGGTGGAAAGATTAGCACTTGGAAAGGTAATCAAATTTGTGCAATAGTTTCGTTAAGATTAATGGAACCTCAAGTGTTTGGTCTCGAGAGAGTGGACGTAGGGGATCGAGGAAGATCTTTGGCCAAACTATTATAAACGAGTTTGCATCTCTTTATTCTTTACTTATTTTAATTTTAAGTTTTGATTGTTACTTTTAGTAATATTTTTTATAATTCTAATTCACCCCTCTTTTTGCGATTTGTTTTCGGACCAACAAATGATATCAAAGTTAGACTCTGCAATTTTTTCAAAACTTAACCGTTTTTAAAGCAAAGATCCAATGACAAACACTATTCCTACTTAAATACAGGATGGTGTTTCTACTTCTAGACCTTCATTCTTTGATGGTTGTAACTATGCTTATTGGAAAAAGAGAATGCAAATTTTCATATATTCAAAAGATATTGAGGAATGAAAAATTATCAAAAAGGGTTATGAGTTTCCTAAAAGAGAGGGTATTATTGTAGAAGATGTTAAGTCTATGAATGAAGGAGAACTCAA
>MKEJ01028046.1:0-16149 GCA_001753735.1 Embelia ribes
ATAAAAATTAAAATTTTGGGATAAAATTATAATATATATATACATATATCAAATTAAAAGAATAAATTCAAATTGATTATAATAAATTAATATTAGTCATGTCACTTGATTGATACACTTGTTGTACAAGTATTCTATTTCTATGGTAATATGGCATGCCCTTTTCTTTCCTAGTTATCTTTTGTCTTACTTTATAGATGAAACTAAACTGGAAAAATTACATCTTTCTTCAAATGATTATCCTAATCAACATTTTTTCTAAAAAAAATATTATCATAACAAGATTCTCACAATGCCTAAAAAATTAACCGATAAGAATGCGAAAAAGCCCGGGGTCATCTTGCACGTGCTTGCTCATTTATAAATAAGTCTAAGCTAAACAATAAAACACGACTCGTTAAATGTATAACCGAGCTAGAAATAATTCAGAGTTTAGTTCGGCTCAATCCATCTACAACCCTTAGATTTGTGTTTGGGAATAAGTTACAAATTTATGAGTTTTTTGTAATTAGAGTGAACTTTTAACTTTAATGGAAATGCAAAACACAAAACCGTACAAATGGTACATGTTTGCAGTCCAAGAAAGTGCAATATTCTCCACCCAAAATGGTGTGAAAATTGAGATTACTAAATATATCTTGATCAATGGTGTAGATCAAAACAATAATTCTATCTTCACTATGTAAATGGTATTTGAAATCATTTTGTTTATATATATATATATAACAACTTAAACAATCAAAATAGCAAACAAGTTCACTATTAGAAAGCTCAAAATGTCAGGAGAAAAAATTAAGAATTTGGTTCCATTTTTGAAAAAGACTTATGAAATGGTTGAAGATCCAAACACAAATGAGCTTATATCATGGAACTACAAAAACCAAACCTTCATCATTTGGGATCATATCAAGTTCTCTAGCATTCTCTTGCCACAAAAATTTCGGCATGATAATTTTTCATCGTTCGTTTACCAGCTCAACAATTATGTGAGTATTGATTTTCTTCGTCTCGGTTTTTTCTCCTTCTTTTACCTTCATTTCTAATGATTCATTTAGCTTCATTGGTAGACTGAAGAGGGTAGAGGGACCACGTATATAAAGTTTTAATATTTTGTGATACATGTAGGCCAAGGCCGAGGCGCCTCCTAAATTTCAACTTTTAGAATTAACTTATCGATAATATTATGTGTCGCAACTGGTTGGCTCGATTATGAGCTCACTCTAAATGAGATTTACTTTTCTAGTTCTTTCGCCGTAATCTTTCTTACTTTCCGGATTTTCCAAATTCAAGGCCCCTTTGGTTTCGGTCTCAGAACTTTTTGCTTCCCTTTTCACTGTCATTTGTATTTCTTTCGGAACTGAAATTGATATATTCTTTCGAATCTCCTTTATTTCTACTAGAAATTGGATGGACACTGCAATTCATAAAAATAACAAAACTCAAATGAATAACAATATACTTTATGCATAATTAGATGCTAAGAAATGTAAATGTACTATTATCGATTTCCTTTTCCTCCAACTATGAAACGTTTTCTGGAGCTAGCGAAAACAATGCAAATTCCAATTTTTAAAACCACAAAGGTTATGTTACTAGATTTTGAAAACAAACTGATTTACTTTTCGTGTTAATTGATATGAACCTAATTATCTCTTGCGCCCATTGTTTCCGTCCTTCATGGTTGTTAAAAGGGTTTCAGAAAGGTCAACAACGAACCGTGCGAGTACTATAATGAATGGTTTCAGCCGGGGAGAAAGGACTTGTTATACAACATCAAGAGACGGCCACAAAATCCCAAAAACGAGAAACGAAAGGAAAAAGCAACTGACGCATCATCGTTAGCCTTGAAAAAATTCCGATCAATGGAAATGGAACTAGTGAATTTGATAGATGGTCACAAAAAACTGAAGGTCGAAATCAATGAGCTGAGACAGGAACATGCAAATCTCGAGAAACAGTTGGCAAACGCAAAGTTCCAAGGGGAAAAAGGAGAAGATATGGTTACCAAATTGATGAAAGCGCTTTCAAATCCTTCATTTGTTCAACGAATTATCGAAACAAGAGAGAGTGATGAACAAGAGACACAAAACCCGAGATTGGGAGCCGAGACAAACAACCTTCAAGTCTCGTTGGAATCAAACTACCCTCATGGTGTTGATAAAAGCTTGGAGAAGGAACCGACTATTGAGGATTTGGTGATGATTTTACCGAATCTTAACTCTGGGAATTATTTCGCATTAAAAAAAATGCTAGATGATGATGGTCCATTTACTGCGTTTGATTCGGAAAGGGAGATAACACAGGGCGAACAGAAAATTCTCCTCGAGTTGAAAAACATGATCACCAATCTAATGCATTGTTCTCGCGACAAAACCAGGTAAAAATACTATTGTTATTATTATTATTTTTTTTAATTTTGCGGAGAAACATAATTCTAGTGTTTGGACATTATTCAATTTCTAAATAGAATTTATTTTCCCCTTTTTTTCCCTTTCAAATGCAGCATTGAAGAGAAAGATGGTGAAGGCAAAAAAGGGTGAAGGAAGATTGATCGGAAGATTAGCTTTGTTTTGTTGCTATATCGATAGGATTGTTCTATGATACTCTGCTATGCTGTTACATTAAACTACATAGGATTTTATTCTATGTTTTACATTTATCAAGTATATACGTTTGACAATATCTCGGCCTGAACATAAACCATGTCACGATAGCGTTATGGCTGTGTCTCATTATGCGTGTTTGTAGTCTAGATCAGAGTACTTGAAATCTAAGACCCAATTCATGTTAGTTGTGTTTCTCTAGCAAATGGATATAAAGTGTCATTTTCATGGCATATCGAGAAGAAGTGACTATGTTCCGGGGTTTGTTTTAGGCGATCTTGCAATTATCAGGAGAATTTGTATTTACCTGCAATGATAATTTTGTATCGATTTGTTCACTATTATTGCTTATTATTGTTTCATTTGGTTTTCCTATGCATATGTTTGGCAATTTTGAATATAATTGGATTAGGCAAAATTAAGTTCTTTTTTTGGATGATTAGAACAATCAATCTCTTAGTTAATTGATGTTCTCAATTGAATAGTAAGAGCTCATTTATTCTGGTTTCTAAGCTTGTCTCTTCTGCTGCATAATTTTAAAAACTTTTCCATTTAGATGGCAATGAATTTTTCTCTTCTAGCTAAAATGATAAGTTCAAATCATCATGTTTGAAAAAATTTGAGTCACTCCTTAGTTGTAATTAGTTTCATAAAGAAGTTATTCTGTATCTATAACCAGTGGCAGACTCAGAATTTTCGGACAGGGAGCCGATCTTATCTGTTTCATGTCTGTCGATGCAAAAGATTTTTTCAGAGGGGGCCGCATAGTGGACTCCTCAAAAATTTCCAAACTTACCATAAAATCAATTAAAATCTCAGAGTCAGGTAGGCTATATAATGGTTCCTCTGTATTGAAAGGACTTCCCTTGGTAAGATGCTAATATTATTTCTTTTGGGCACTTCATGCGTGCTTTGTTAGCACTTCGAAAAATGTCATCTATATTGCCATCGGCCACCTATGTCGTTACGGATTCATTGTCATAAGTATTTACAATCATATGTATATAATTCATATATTAATTTTGCTAACTAGGCAATTTAGGATGAGTGGTTTCTCCGTATTGCTTACCTAAACATATTCGTCCACGACTCTACGAGTTGGTGCTAGGATACATTTTTAGTAATGTATATTTCCATTGTAATTTGTTATTTGTATTTTTCATAAACATTACCCCTATGGATAAAGTAAAGGAATATATTAGCTGTGATTAAGTGAGTAAAAGGCTTCCTTTGTCCTCAAAGTTTTCTTTATTCGGCTTTTGATAGCTTTTGGGTCTAAAAACTTTGCTTCGTTGGTTTTTGATACCTTTCATTCATAACAAGAAAGGAATTAGGGAATCAAGAGGAAGAGTTGGCAACCAAGGCAACCGATGAAAAAGCTCGCTTTTATTATATTTGGCTTTTTTTTTTAAGTTGCATTTATCTGTTTTTTTGTCTAAACAAACTGGATGCGTATAAATTTCCTCTTTAGTTAAAAGCTCAAGATTTTATGTACTTTGACTTAAAATATGTGTTGTATTTGGCTTTTTTCCTGTTTTGACATAGACTATCTAAAAGTTTCAAGCTCAATTCACAAACTATTTTTTATAATATGAAAAAAAAAAACTAAACTTTTTTGTTTAAAAGTTCAATCAAACGAATCCGTAGAGTTGTAGACTTTTTTGCTTAAAAAATACAGCCTACGAGCCTCCTTACGAGTTATTCTTTATTTTGCCCGGTGCCCTGATTTTATAATGAGATTGGAAATTACATGATTCCATTGAGAAAGCTTGTTATGAAGTAAGCTAAGAATATATAATACTGTTATTATTATTGAAATATAAATTGAAAATAAATTAGTACTAGTATTTTTCTTAAAAATAAAAAAATTTATAATAATTTATTTTTAAAATATAGTAATTTCGTAAAAAAATAAATAAATTATTGTACAGGAACTGTAAAATGATTCCGGTATCGAGTTGGTTTCCCATACCAAATAACTTCATTTGGATATTCGTTTATTTACAAATCATTTTCCTTTAGAGATTCTTCTCTATATGATAACATGGGGGAGGGTTTGCTTATATACATATGATATTTGCTATGTTTTGTTTCTCATTGTGTATTTGAGAGCTTTGAATTTGTGAGATATAGCAATGGCAAAACACATTATCCCAATTGTTTGCTTATTGATCATGGTCATGGATATAGTGGCTGGGGTGCTAGGTATCGAAGCTGAAATATCTCAAAATAAGGTTCGTACGAGAAATTTTCATTTCCCTTTTTCGGTACACAAAAATTTCAGGGTGTGGGGCGGCTAGCATAGTCCAGGCTAGGTCGGTGCACCGTCTTTGACAGCTTATAGTGATACTTACAGATAACTTACAAAATGGGGACTACTCTAAAGTATAGAGAATTTAGAAACAAGAAATGAGAGAGCGTTATTTATTGAATGAAATCCTCCTAAAATCCTTCAATTATTAGTAGTTGATTAAATTTTAATCTATTTTATATAGATTTTAATCTATATAATTTTAATCCAAAATCCACGAAGAGAAAACTTGCCAACAGAGTCGGAGCTACTAATTTGCTAAGGGGAACTACAATATCTCCGTAATTTTTTAGTATCAGAATTTTAATGTAACAATTTTTATTTGTAATTTAAGTATTAAATTTTTTAGTGTGAAATTATTATCATTCTTTTTGTAGCTATCACCCCTGCTTGCCTAATCATTTTCTTAAGAGATTAGGAGAGTTTAAAGATTATCTTGAAGTAAAACCATCGTTACATTTGTTTCTTCTTATAATTTCTACAACACAAGAGTCTCGAGTTGTCTCGGGCAGCCCGCTACCAGCTTGGTGTATAATTTTTTCACGTATTAAAGAATATGTTTTGTATAGTGTTGACAAAATTTGCACCGTACAGATATCCAAGCAATTATAACTGAAGTTCCGTCAATATAATTTATTGGGCAGGTGAAAAATATGAGGGCGTGGGTGTTTGAGTGCAGAGACCCAAGTAATCGAGCTTTCAAGCTAGGGTTAACTGCGGTTGTGCTCCTGTCCCTAGCCCACACCATCGCAACGTTGCTCGGTGGGTGCGTTTGTGTGTGGTCTAAGGATGATCTGAAAAAAGCGACGGCTAATAAGCAAATGGCCGTGGCATCTCTCATCTTGTCCTGGTACATACGTATTGGCCCGAAAACAATGCCTTGTGTTTCGTTAGGTTTCTAAGCTGCTTGAAAACAAGGTGTTTTCATGTTTTAAATTCTGTTCCGGAATCAGCGAAAACAAAAGCAAAAAACTATAAATAACACACTTCAAAATTATCCTCCGAGGTGTCATTAGCACTAAATTGTTGGACAACCACGTAGCGTATACGTCCGATTTCGAAAATTATTTCAAGATTCTGGAAACAAAAATTCTGTTGCGAACGCGCTTAGAGATCTAGGTTGAAAACAGTTTTGAAAGCGCTGCCCTTATTATACTCTTGTGTTAAAATGAAAACTTTTGAAGATTAAAAGCTGCAATAATTGAAGCTAACTTGAGGCTCTGTTTATGTTAAACGTTCGCAGGATCGTATTAGTGGTTGGGTTCTCTCTGCTGATAATCGGGACATTGGCGAACTCAAAATCAAGACAATCGTGTGGGATATCGCACAATCGGTTTCTATCCACAGGAGGGATTCTATGCATCATCCATGGCCTATTTGCTGTCGCTTATTATGTCTCGGCCATTGCCGTGATGCGAGAACAACAAAAGTTAAATCAACAAGGACAAGCACAAACTGCTTAATGTATCGCAAAATTTTATTCGAGTTTTTGGGTGATGATCCGTTTTCTGAACACTTTGTCAAGTTCTGTATTACGACAAAGATAACGACAATCCGCCATTTGATAACGACCCCTACCGTTGCGGCGTATAGCCATATCATATTATTGGTCTTTGAAATTATATCTCCGAGTAGTGTTGTGCATCAAATTTATTTGCCTAACTAGAGATTTGTGAATTCTTTTGCCCCACCAAGAAATTGTATTTGCTTTTGCTTCATCGTTATCGTTGGATACTAATAACTTTGATCTTTTAAAACAATGGTAACTTAACATATTATCGGAGCTAACGAATAGAAACGTTCTAAGTTCGATTTTCCACAATGGCACTCATTTAAACAATTAGTTAATAGCAAGAAATTTGGAAAGGGTATGAATAGTTGTTTTTAGTAAATTCTCACAATATTTAATGAATTTTGCAATGAAGATAAACTTTCTAGTTACAAGTTAAACTTGGAATTTGTCCTGTTGGAAGTTACAAGTTTGAACTTATTTTCCCCTTAAATTTAAATTGCATTTCGCTTTGGCTGCTCGATTTTTATTTTGAGCTCTTTCGTTGTTTGGCCTAGCGAAAGGTAGGAGTTTTAAGCATCGGACGCGTCTAACCTGTTTTCTATTTTTCTATTTTTTTTAAGTTGAAACCAAACATATCCTTTATTAGTTTGTACAACATTAACAAATACAGAATTTGAGGAACTTTTGCGGTAATTTAGCTATTTTTAATCAAGTCATTGCAAGTTTTCGAATAACATAATTCAAAAATGTCTCACAAAACGAAGATTCAATATACATAATCACATAATAATTATTTTTGGTTACAAAACAGTTAACCGATGTTAGCAAGAACATCGTTTAGAGTAGACACCGCGATAGCATAGTACTTCTTTGCCTCGGGGCTGCTCTTAATCTTTGCTGCGTGATCCAACTGAAAACCAAAATCAAAAATAGATTAAGGTGTGAAAAAATGTTACACCATATTTAAATTGACACTAAAATTTCACCCGTAAAAACTATGTGGATCCGATTATCTGGGTACACCCGCGCACACATACCATTTGATTACTCAGTATTTCAGCTGAGTTTATTTGATGTTTTGTCTTAAATAAACTAGAAGAGTTTTTTATTAGTCAGAATCAGAAATAAGCTAAAAGTTTAATAGTCAAGCGTTGTTCAACTTTTAAGTAAATAAGTCGAAAAAGTCGAAAACGTCAAGCTTATAAGTGACAAACCAACAAGCCTGCTACTCTGAACTTGAGCCTCCTATTATAATTTTTGTAAGGCTTTCAATGCCCCCACCCTATTTTTTTTTTTTAATGCTACTAGATAATATTAACATAAAAAAATTGGGCTCGCGTGAGAGAATGAGAGCGAGATGAAAGGGATGGTTTATTGGAAATTCATGTTTATTTTTATTAATTAATCTCTAGAGATAAAGTAATTTTGTCTCCAATTTATAGAGTCGGAACCGACATGGTTGTGTTGTACTCACATTGCTAATATCTTCGAAAAGCTTTCCGGTGAGGGCCTTGAGGGCGACCTTCTGTTCCTTGGGCTTAGCCGAGATGATGGTGTTCAAGTCGAACCTCAAGTACTCTGCCTTGTTACGGAGGTCGTTCTGGACATAAGGCCATGCCTTTTTTTCTATGAACCCCTTCACGTTCACGATGTCCTTTGCCGACTCCTTGGCCCTCTGTATGGCCGCTGCTGGGGGCAGCGGCTGTATGAAGAACCGATCTTTCAATGGAAGGTCCAAGTCCCTTGGCTCGTCCGAGTTCAATGTTCCGGCTAACAAATTGCAAAGTTTTTTTATTTGGTCAAAAATTATATTGAGCTTGGGTATTAATGCTAGGAATGAATTTGTTATTAAAATTTAAATAAACTATAAACAAATTATAACATGTTAGTGTTCAAACTTTTTTAATCCAGTAGGTCCAATTTATCAACAATATATCATAAATTTCATACAAGGCGATTTGCTTAGTTGAGATGTCAATTATCAAGACCCGAAAACTTACGTAGTCCACCCGAAGGTGGTGGCGGCGGGCCGATCTTGATGGACGTGGCTTCAGCAAGTGCGGCTTTAACAAAAGCCCCCGAGCCAAGACCAGCCGCCACCAGACCCAAAACGGCTCGACGGCTCGTCTCTGTCTCGGCGGACCCTTGTTGAGCTCTAACGTGAAATCCACGCCTAGCCAACCCGACCCGAGAGCTTCCGGCTCCGGCCAACCGGCTCGAGCCGCTGAGCTGGAGGCTCCCTTCCTTCACGCCCTGAGATGAGCCACGTAAGCCAGCCATTGAAGCCATAGCTTGAGCCATATCTGTTTTCTAGCCTTATTGGTGTCACAAAGCCTTCAAGCAAATAAAGTGAATGAGTGATCTATGTGGGATATATTATCCAGCTGTGGGGTATTCACAACAAAGGTTCCCGTAGTTTCACCGATAAATTTGTTGGGTCTCCATGCTTTCGATGGTGACAAAATAGCTCCTAAAGTTTGAAAAGGTAACTGATTTCGTGTTTCTTATGGACAGAAAACATATTAATTAAACCAAATTAAGGTTTCAAAAATTGGTTATTATAGTTGCGTAATGGCATCAGGTGATACCGTAATCTTTACGAACTGATATACTGGTAATAATGGAATTCTCGTCCATATTGGTAGAAATTCTTAGATATTGTTCATTACAATGGCATATCTGTTCAATATGGAGGAAAAATAAAAAAATTAATTTTGCAAGCATAAAAAAAAATTCATTGCTTTTATTTTCGCAATATTTACGCTACAATTGTTACTGTTACATCATTCGTCACCATTAGTTGAAAAGCTGACTCGTGTGCAGTTGTAAAAATGTATTGTTCTCTTTGCAAACCATATATGTTGTGACAATGCTAGCAATTTTGAAATTAGAATCATGCTACAAAGGGATCAAATATATCATCTCTTTCAAAATTTGGGGACAAAAATTCATCACATTTACAAAATTTGGTGACTATTCATGTTTTAATTGAATGTGTTGGACCAAATAGGATTGTAGTTCAAACTATGGGACTATATGTAATTCATCAAATTTTGTATAGTGACCCCTTATCTCGCTTGCGCCTCCTTGGATAACTTGGATATACTCTCGTCCAATTGTTGACTGACACGTGGGCAAATGTCCACGTCATATTGGATTGGGTTTCGCCTGATTCAATACTTGGCTGACACGTGGATTCTTGAAGGAGCCTGATTAAGATTTTTTTTTAGCAACGAAAAATTTGATTTATCACTAAACGTTGTACACAATTTCAAGAATATTTGCTTTCAAAATATTTATTACAATATGTTCTCTTTCCCAACAATACAATTGATAGTTACTAATATAATAATAATATTAGATTTAATTTTATTAATTTAGTTTTTAGAATAATAATATATTTTTAAATTAATATTTAAATTGATTTAACTTGATTAATTATTATTATAGAGATTTAATTTGATTTTGATTTTTTATTATACAAGACTTATCAGTATAAGTGAATTTCTATTCTTCATTTTACTCTTTCAATGATCTTCTTTTTTTATTATTATTATATTGAGATAATATAAGAGCCTATGATTTTTAACTATTGCCTAGCGGACGCAAGTTGTAAGGCCGACCATTTGGAGTGTTTGCAAGTTGTGACGCTTCCAATTTATTTTGTTTAGGTTCTAAAAAATGAAAACTATTAATGAGTTTAACTTTCATGTACTAACGGTGTATCAAATTTATATATCATCGGCTATAAAATTGTGCCAAAGTGTCCCACAAATTAATTAAATCTTAAAAAAATATAAATTAAAATTAAATTCTCCTTCGTTCTCCCTAAGTACAGATGGATTGTCTCATGTTTCTTCTCTCAGTTCCACCAGCATCTAACCTTTAATAGCAACCAGAGCTCCGACAATGACCAACCCTTCCTCCGTCCAACTTTAATAGCCACTTTTCTGGCCAACTCCCCAACTCCACCAGCCCAACCCCTACTCTGCCCAACGCCCAAGTCCACTAACCACTTATCCGCCAACGATGCCGGTGGCACTAACGATAGTGATGGAGGAGCCAAATCATCGAGGGAGGGGCAAAATCAGTTAGTGATTTATGACCTTATATATATATATATATATATTTTTATATATTTCAATGGTTAGATTAAGTGTGATTGAGTATACTGACACTTGGCATGATCTTGTAAGCCGATGATATATGGATTTGATGTACTGTTGGTACATGTAAGTTAAACTCAACAGTGATATTGTAAATCCTTCTTATATTTATCCTTGTTTCTCTATTCTACACGGTAACCGATTTTTAATCCAAAAATAATTATTGATTGTGCACTACTAAAATAACCCGCATTGATTTACTGTAAGTGCAATTTCTTGTGGATCGTTTTTTTTTTCTTATTTTAAATTGTAACATGTAACGTTTGAAAAAGGTAAAATCACCTTCGGCTAGAAAATGATTATATTTTTAGTGTGTTTTTCGTAGCATGTTTTTCATATTTTATTATTTTTATTTTTTTTCAATATTAATTTACAAGAATATAATCAAAATTACTTAGTAAATTTCAAATACATATCTAGTTTTATTTTTTTTCAATAAAAAAATATCTCCACCGAACAACACACTAGGTATCAAAATAACAATTTTTTTTTTATTTTTTTTTATCCAAAACTTGTAATAATCCCAATTATATGTACTACAATCAAAATAGTTTTTTTTGTCAAATTATTTTAGTAGTTTGTGACTATTATATATTTTCCTTACAAAATTTAAGGCTACAAACTACTGGATCAAGTTAAACCCGACCTTAAAACCCGGCCCAATGCGCCCGAATTAAAGCTTTCACCGTTTCAATTCTAAACGAATTCAAAATTTCACTATTCCCTCTCTCTCTCCCGCTCTCTCGCTGAAACCGCTCCTGGAACCCTAACGTCTCTGCAACTCTCTGAAAAAACAATCTCTCTCTCTCTCTCTCTCTCTCTCTTTTCTTCGACTTCTCTGGATATGAATTTCGGGAACCAGAGCAAGGGTCGCCCTCGCAGCCCAACCAATGTGAGTAGTTTTCTACTCCTACATATACATACGTAAATATATGTGCTGTTGCTGCATTTCCTTCTGATCAGTAGAAATTATTTAGGAAATTCAATTAATTGTATGGAGAATATGTATGGGGCTTGGAATTTTTTTCAATGGTAAAAATTGTTATTTTTTTTCTTCATATTGTTGTTAGCATGGAATTGGTTTTTAGTTTAACTAATTTTTGGAGAATGTGTTATGGCTTAGAATGTGTTTATTGTTACCAAAAATCATAAAAATTGATAAAGAAAGTAATTTTATGATTTTGTTAAAATGGAATTGATTTTTAGATTGATGAGAGCAATTTGCTGCCAGTCCTTTCCATTTAAAATATTTGTTATCTGTCATTTTTGCTGCCAAGAATACGGGAAAAGAAAAACAAGTTTAGTTTATTTTTTAATTACATTAAGGGGTTTCTATTCGTGAAACCAATATAAAATATTTGTTTGATACTTTGATTATCTGCCGAAAAGGTGAAAGTTTACTTAACATAGTGCATATGCTAATAAGTTTCTTTTCAATTGGTACAGAGAAATGCAAGTGTTGATGGCATGCATTTAGACAAGCGGAGGAGGGTTGAAACGGGACGAGCGGTTGCTGGTCGAGGGAGGCAGCCTCTTGCGCCTGTTACAAATAGGCAGGATGCTGCAGTGAATGCCGGGGACAAGGGTGGTACCGAGGGATTGGAGTGTGAGAAGGTGGAGTTCACTAAGGAGGAGGTTGAAGCTTTGTTGAATGAGAAGATTAAAGGGAAGAAGTTCGACCTCAAGGTCTATTCTTTGAACTATTTCATTCTTTTTGTAGTACAACTTGAGTACTTGACACCTTCATTTAGCCACTCATAAAACTGTGAGACGGAATGGTAGATTATAAGAAATTTGAGGTTCTTGTAGTTCTTCACTTCTTCTTTCGGTACTATATTCATGGATATTTTGGCTGAGCTTTCTTGAGAGGAAAAAGTCTATTTTAGCTGTTGTAAATAATGTTCTGAAATAGAAAGCTTAGTTGTATAAGAAAGGCTTGTACAAATTATGTAGACAAATACGGGACTTTAAGGTAATTGCTTTTAGTTTTTACGTTGATGCAAATGACAGGAACATGAATATGTAAATCAGGTCAATTCATTTTCTTATGAAAAATATCAATGTTTTATCAAGATAAGAAAATATAAATAGATATGTTATTGTGTTTTGTTCTTTTTCCTCTGCATCTGGAAATGTTAATTCAATCTTAGAATCTTGGCTAAGAAATTATAGTTGGCTTGTTTCGTGTATACATGTAAGATTGACTCCAGTAATGAGGTGGCTTTGTCTAATTAGTCCAAGCATCAAGAATAGCGATGAACTACAAATACTTATAATTGGTTTGCTCTTCCACCAACTACTGGTGCTTGGGCCAAGATTAATTTGAAAAGCTTTTCTTTTCCATGGCTAAATTTATATACATTTTTGTAAGTGACAGGGGAAAATGGAGCAAATGAATGACCAAATAAGAAGGCAAAAGCTATGCATCAAATGGTTTCAGGAAGTTGAAGAAAGGTATGCCCAAGATAGAGAAAAGCTAACAAATACTCTCGAATCTGCTGAGAACAAATGCAAAGAAACGGGTAAGTTTGCACCTTATTTCTCTTTCTCTTTATTATTTTTTCCTAAATAATACATATTAATGAGCAACAAGGTCCCTGACCTTCTATACTTGAAGAGGTGGCAATGAAAAGCAAGGAGGAGGAACTTAGTTCTCTTATTAATGAGTTGAAGATGACAGCTGCTTCCTTGCAAGCGAGTCTGGCAAAGGAAGAAAAGGAAAAGCTTGTGAGATTTTTTTAAGACTATGTTATGTTTTATGTCAATGGTCCTTTCTTTTGTTATCCATGATATAGTTTTGGCAATCAGGATGCCGTGGAGTGCCATATGAGAGAAAAGGAGGCAAGGGTTGCTGCCGAAAATTTACAAGCTTCTTTGAAAGAGGAGCTTGCAAAGGCTGAGGATGAGAAACTAACTGCTTACCAGAAAGTAGGTTTTTCAAATCCTTAATTCCCATATATTATGTTTGCCCTATATTCTATGGTGTAATTTATGCGTTTTGCAGGTGGCATCAATGGATGATATGTACAAGAGACTGCATGAATACAACACAAGTTTGCAGCAGTACAACAGCAAACTTCAAACTGACCTTGCAACAGCTAATGAGTCCCTTAAACGAATAGGAAATGAGAAGGCAATTATTGTAGAGAACCTTAGTACGCTGCGGAGTCATTACAATGCATTGCAAGACCAATTGACTTCCTCTAGAGTAAGTTGGTCTGATACTCCATTGATTGTTATGTCTTGTTGACTTGTTTATTGCTTTTATACCTAGAAGATATGAGGTGAACTATTGATCAACTCCAATGATCAAATTTTTTTTTCTATTTGATTAGCTGACCGACATCGAAAGTTTTCATCAATATATATGCTATAATATAATATCAGTTTTAAGATGAAGCTTGCATAGTGAAAAGTAATATTTTGAGAACTTTTAGTTTGCATGGTGAAAGAGTCAAATTAACTTGATTGAGGTCAAAGTTGTGAAAACTGAGTTCAAAATAGGTTAAAATTAGAATAAGTTGAATGTACTATGTATTCATCTTGCAGAACTTCAAGGTTTTCATCATTGTAGATTGAGCTTATTTAAGATTCAACTTCTATTTGAAGTTAAACAATGACCTCATTACTCATTAGTTAGATGAAAATGGTTTATGAAGAAACTGGCAAGACCAAGAGTTTGTAAGCATGCATTGCAGACGAACATCCTTTTAATTTGTTTGTCCACAAAGGTCTTAATTATTTTTGTTTCTTTTCTTTCTCTATTTATTTCCTTGATTATATGAGAAGATTATTTTTGTTTCTTTTCTTTCTCTATTTATTTCCTTGATTATATGAGAAGCTGTACTGGTCGAGAAAGGAGAACAACAAAGAGATGCATTGAGATGATTATTGCTTCTCTTTTTTTAACTGTTTCTTCCCTGATCTGTATGTAGTTAGAAATTTTAGCCATCATCTTTACAAAATAACTTTTTCCCCATCTCTTTTATCTGCAAACATGTTTTCTTTCTTGTAATGTGTACTTTTATTAGTGATCTGTTGCTAATATACAGGCTGCTCAAGAGGAGGCTGTTCAGCAAAAGGAAACACTCTTGAAAGAGGTTGGATGTCTTAGAGGAGAATTGCAACAGGTTAGGGAAGACCGCGATCGTCAAGTAACTCAGGTGCAGACCTTGACGGCTGAAATAGTGAGGTCTAGAGAGAGTACAGGACAATCTGTTGCTGAATTGGACAACTTGACTGTAAAATCAAATGCCTTGGAGGTTGGTTAATCTTTGTCATTTTCTATTTTACCATGGTTATTTTTTGCAAAACTGCATGTTATAACTCCTAATGCTTTGGTACACGTGTAGGAGATGTGCTCCAATCAGAAGGAACAAATAAGGACGTTGCAGCACCAGCTAATGGTGGCAAATGAGAAGCTCAAGGTTGGTCAGCTTCTAACAACACTTTGCTTACCAAATATGTTGTTTTATGGCTATAAATTACGTTATTCGACCAATGGTCCCTTTGATCGGCCACCTGAAACGACCCATTTACATTTCCAGATGTCTGATATGTCCTCTATTGAAGCAAGGACAGAATATGAAGAGAAAAAGAGAGCTATGCATGAATTGCAAGATCGCCTTGCAGATGCAGAGCTTCAGTTAATTGAGGCTGAGAAATTGCGGAAAAAGCTTCACAACACTATATTGGTAATTATCTTTAAGTTGTCTCTGTTAGTTATGTTGTAAAATTTAAACAGTGCTGAACCTTCTTTTAATGCAGGAACTGAAAGGCAATATTCGAGTTTTCTGCAGAGTGCGGCCTATGTTACCTGATGATGAGGCGGGAGTAGAGAAGACTGTTGTTTCTTATCCTACATCTTTGGAATCACAGGGAAGAGGGGTTGAATTGCTGCAAAGTGGTATGAACATAATAACTTCACTCAATGCTGGTCTTTAACGAGAAGATATCTGCATTCTTGACGCAAAGAGTGAAATTCATACCAGTATATATGGGTGTGTGTTTGCTGCAATGTTATCGCCTATGGTAATCTTGTCATTTCTGACTGGGCAATAATTTTTTTAACTGTTGCCAGGCAAGAAGGTTCCATTTAGTTTCGATAAAGTATTTACTCATGAAGCATCCCAGCAGGATGTTTTTGTAGAAATATCACAGTTGGTTCAAAGTGCCCTGGATGGGTATAAGGTAATTACACCTTCCCTCTTCTCTTGGTAAATTAATATATACATTACTTTTGTTGAGAGGTTTATTTTGTGTTCTAAAGTAACAAGACTTAAGTAGATGCTGATTTCTTGCCCAAGCGTCCCTGTTTGAAATGCTTTTGAACATTCTAGTTCTAGTGGTATTGTTGGGGGTTCTCATTTTTAGTAAGTAGCATGCAATATCTGTTGGATGAGAAATACTCACTTAGCCTTCGTAATCGCAGGATCCTTGGCAAAATTCAAGGTTTTATATTATAGGTCATGGTTGTTAAAATAGCGATTTAAATCTTAAAATCTTACGATTTTACGATATTAGCAATATAAACCTAGTTCGATTCCACGAAAAAAA